>BQNB010019958.1:7840-66110 GCA_026074375.1 Tanacetum coccineum | reverse complement strand
AAGAATATAAAGGAAGAGAGTATGGTAGAAAAACTATGCCAGTGGAAAATACCACTGAAAATGCATTGACTGCTTAAGATGGAATTGGAGGTATGATTGGAGCTACTAGGCAGATGAAAATCATCCTACAAACTTTGCATTAATGGCATATACATCTTCAGGAAGTTCTTCCAGTTCAGACTCTGAGGTAGATTCTTATTCTAAATCATGTGTAAAAGCTTATGCTACTCTTAAAGAACAATATGATAGTTTGTCTTCTGATTACAAAAGGTATCAATTTAATTTAGTTTCTTGCAAAGCATGTTTAGAATCAGTAGAAGCTAGATTAACTCACTATAAGAAAAATGAGACTGTACTTGAAGAGAAAATTAATGTTTTGAACCTTGAAGTTAAACTAAGAGATAATGCCTTTGTTGAAAACCAAAAGAAATTAGAAAAGTCAGAAAAAGAGAGAGATGAGTTAAAACTTACATTAGAGAAGTTTCAAAATTCATCCAAATCTTTAAACAATTTGCTGGAAAGTCAAGTATGTGACAAGTTTAAAACAGGACTAGGATATAATGTAGATGCTAATTTCTATGCAGCTTCTCTACTGTACTAGAAAGCTTTGTGAATTCTTCTGAGAATGTTATAAAATTAGGAGAATAAGATAGGACCAAAATTGCTTAGGATAAGGGATTCATGCATTTCCCACACTCTTATTCAGGGAACTTTATTCCTTCAAACTGATTCTTAACATTATGGATGAAATAGTTAAAAGTGAGAATATAGATGTTTATTACTGTTGTTACAACAGTTATGTTAAGGAAAGTTGTCAAATCATGAGTCTGTGATTGTAAAAAAATATGGTGATGCAGTAATAAAACCTAAAATGTTAGGAAAGAAACAGTTTTAGACCTCCAGTCATTGTGGATTTAGAATTCTGATGATGATAGTGAGGTTGAATTTACTAATAATGTTAAGAGTTGTAAAACTATTAGGCCTAGCATGAAAAGATAATAATTTGTTAAGTTTGCTGGGAAACAGTAGAAGGAAGAGGTAGAAGAAAACACATAAACAAACAATACCTAACCAAAGAAACTGAACAATCTTATATCCTAAAGAATAGGAAGTGCTTTTTAAACATGATTAATAAATCTTATGTTTTATTGTGTTGTTTTGTGGCATCTTCATTATGTGTGTGATAAAAAGGTTATAAGACCAGATTGGAAACAACTCATGTAGGGTTGAAATCAGAAAGAACTTTGGCTAATTAAATGACTCACCCTCACCCTAATAGAAGATTTGTTTCCACAGCAAGGATTAACCAGGTTGGTAAAATTAATATTGTTGGTGCTAAGTGTTAATATGCTGTTTGACCATTTAATACTTCCTGGCTCATAAACAACTGTGAATCATCTACAACAATATAAAAAATGCTTACTAAAAGGATATCACAAGTACAAGCCATTTTAACAAGTATTCAGCAAACAAAAATTTGTATTTCAATTTAAAAATGTGTTATACTGTAGGGTAAAAGATACTAACTGCTAGCGCGATTAGAGCTAGTAGTAAGTAAAAACAAGGGAAAAGGGGCTAATGTTGTTAACGCCTTAGCATGTGGGTATTGGAAAAGCCAAAAGCAGCTTAGTGATAAAATACTTTACATGAATATTCTTACCTTGAGTGCCGAGGCGAGATCCAAGTCTATAAGGTTGGATCCCAAAAGAGTTGATTGGCTTTTATTTTATGTGTAGGTCAACACATAGCAAAAGGGAGTACAAGGAAAAAAGGAGTTATTGACAGTGGTTGCTCAAGGCACATGACTAGAAACAAATGCTATCTTACTAAATATGAAGATTATGATGGTGGTTTTGTTTCCTTTGGAGATGGTAAAGGTAGAATTTCTGGAAAATGTTTAACTTTTTGATTGCTAGCGTTGGATTACTTTAACTTCTTGAAGTATGCTTGAGGGGGGTTTAATAGTTTAGATAAACAGTTTTTAACTTTTATTATAGGTTATGCATAAAATGTGGATCCTCTTTGAAGTCTCACATTCTATCTAGTAATTTCTGTGTTGCTGTGTGAATAGAGGAATGTTGGGTATAGTTATTAGAGAAAAAGTAATATTGTTAGTCTGATTTTAGTGTTGCTATGTATATGTTATTGGGATAGTGATTATATTACCATAGAAGCTTTTTAGAGGAGAGGGACTATATGGAACTATGTGTTAGTGCAATGGATTATAAATCATGGATGTTAGAATGGAGTGCATGAGCTGCCAATTCAGTGTGAAAATGGGTTAATTTAGTAACTGATATTAGTACTACTAGCTTAAAAAGTTAATACTGTCAGTTATATGAGCAATATGTCAAGATGTTTTGATTGTGTTTCTTTGTGTTTTGGACTATACTTTTGCAGGTTAGAGCTTTTTTAAGGTATTTGATTAATAATGGATATGCTGACTTTGGTTGGTGATGGCTGGTGACTTTGTTAATACTGTTGATGTTTTCACATGTTGGTTTTCACACCATTACAAATAGGTCATCACTTCACCATGTCTAACAGAAAGAAATAATTGGCTATTCTAGGGAAAATACGTCGAATGGTAAAGATTCTCAAATCCAGTTGATGGACTGGTATTTTGCCAAAACTATAAGTGCGAAAGTTAGTACTGCTAGTACAAACTTAGTATTGCTAGCCTAACTTAGTGCTGCTAAAGTTACCGTTACTAAATACTATTCAGGGGTAATTTTTGACAAATTAAAGGCTATTTTCCTCTTAACTTTTCTTTAGTGCCTATTTAAGCCTATTATTAACATAACATATCTTTCAAAAATACCAATTGCTCGTAATTCATCGAAACTCCTAATTGATTTTACATTGACAAATTCTCCATTATTCATGGATGATCTTGCTTTTGTTAAACCAAACAACATGGTCGCGTATTTGGGAAAAGAGTGATGAGAGATGCAGAATTTCATCAGATAGTGGATTCTCTCTACATGTTCGATCAATTTGCTCTCACTATAAGTCCTACTATTTATGCTTCTTATATTGAACAGTTTTGGAATAATGCCACTTCCAAAATAGTTAATTCAGTGAAGCAAATACATGCTCATAGTTGATGGCAAGGCAATAGTGATATCAGAATCATGAGTGAGGAATGATCTTCTCTTTGATGATTGAGGATCGGTTTTCTATGCCTCACAAACTGTTGACATTTTGAAAACCTGATGCTTTTATGGGGTTTTGAACCAGCTTTCACAAAATTACTTTTCAAAAGGTTCAATTCTCTCCATAATGGAAATTCTGATACATACCATCCTTCATGTATAGATCAAAATTCACTGGCTGGATGGAATTGAATGAGTTTCACCAATTTTGGCTTCAGCAGTTATTGTTTGGCAAAGGGCTCAAAAATTTTAATTTTTCTCAAATTGATTTTTGATGGTATGTTAAGAAAACTTGGATGCATAGAAGTTTTTTTTGTATCCAAGGTGTTTTAAAACTCTTTTTGAATAACCAGCTTAATGGTTTACCAGAACCTTTTAATGATAACTATGGAAACACCAAAAGCCATACTTAATAAAAGGTTTTTCAAATATGGCAAGGAAAAGTAAGTTTTCAGAAAATGTTACTCAACTTTTTGAATCCATGTTGGGTGCAAACAAGCACCTGAGGGTGAAAGTTTAGTAACACCCCCTAAACCCCAACCCACACCCTCTACATCACAACTAAATATTTCAGAACCTCAAAGTGAACTACTTCAAACTGAAACACCTCCAACAGTTTCCCATGAACCTCAGACTGAAGCTAACATTGAGCAAATACTCCCATCTCCATCTATATATCAAAGAAAACACAAAAAGACACAAAAACATAGGAGAGCCAAAAAGGTCACTAAGTTACCTCAGACTAGTGTGCCTCTAAATTGGAGCAGATAAGGTTGTCCATAAGGAGGGGGTGACATTGTGGAAAGGGCTATCACTACTGATGCTAGCTTAGTTGCAGCACAGGACAGTGATAACATAATTAGGACCCAGACCACGGCAATGCCTAATGTTGACATTCCTCAGGGAATGGATACAAGTGGCAGTCTCAGGCGCCAAGAAACCATTGGGGGTGCTCCTACTTAGACTAGGTCTGAGAGAGTGCTTTAACAGACCAATGAACCACCTCTCCCAGAAGGTCACACGTCTAGAAGTGGGGACGGCAGGATGGCATATACTTTTGAATTAATGGATATTGTACCACTTACACCCCATGATTCACCTCTCCCAAGAGGTTACACACCTAGAAGTGATGAGGCTAGATTAAAACTGGAACAATTGATGGCTATGTATTACAAAATTGTCAAAAACAGGGTGCTTGACTTGGAGAAAGAGAGGAATCGCTCAAGCTGTGGGAGATCCTCAACTAGAAAATATATTGAAGACAGAGGAAGTCAAGCATCTACTACCCAAGAAGGGGAATATACAGGAGGTTGAGTTCTTTGTGATGATTTGGCATGAAGGAGGTGCATCCAAAGAGGGAGGAAAAGTGACAAGGACAACATTAATGTTTCAGAGATTGTGGATTTTGATAGACTTGATTGATGATATGGGCATAAATGTTGAAGAGAGACAGTTGTAAGTGCTACTTTGGAGTTAGTACTGATAGGCTACACGGGTAAACAGGCTCTTAAATGTAATCTAACCGGTCACGTGTATCGGGCGAAAGCCCAAAGTAATCCCGAGCCCGGCCCGTAGAAATACCAAGGCATGAAAGCCTCTTGGTATTAAGTATAAATACCCCTCTCCAAGTATGGAGAGGGGGTTGGTTCTTGTTAATTCTCATTTTTGTAATTTGGCAAGTAATCTTCCATCTTTTTCTTCTCTCTACCTTTCTCTCTCTAACTTCTCTCTACAATTCTTCCATATCTTCTCATCTTATTTTCTAGTTTCGGATATGAAGTGAAAGTGATTATTTGGTAACGACAGCATATTTAAAGTCTATCATGAAAACTTGCAAGCTCTTAGCTCTTTTCAAGCTAGAATTCGCGTTTTAAAGCTTCTTGTATAAAAGACTAGCAAAAGCTTAAATTTATATAAGTTAAGAGGCAAGCTAGAGCGCAACATGCTCGATCAAGTCAAAATTTATTCCTTAAAAAGACAAAACATCGTGTCTAAACAATTATTCTATTTTTGAAAAAAATTAAATTTTGGCATATTTTTGCTATTTTGGTGGAAAAACGAAATAAAAAGAGTCACCATGTTTTAGTTATGAGTTTCACTTACTAGCTATTCCAAGTTGGAGCCGAACGAGTGCAATTTCATAAGAGTCGAATGAGTAACAATCCAACGACCACCGGACGAGTCTAAGTTTTTCTTGAGCCGAACGAGTGAAAGCACTCAAGGATCGAACGAGTGCAAAAACAAACTCAAGGACCGAACGAGTGAAATAACAAGGACCGAACGAGCAACAGTTTAGAAGGACCGAACGAGCAACAGTCAAAGAGGACCGAACGAGTAACAAATCTCAAGGACCGAACGAGCAAACTCTTTGTCAACCGATCGAGTAACTTTTGTTAGAGCCGAACGAGTGTAAGCTTGCAAGAACCGAACGAGTAACAATAACAAAGACGGAACGAGTGAAAGCACTTGAGAGCCGAACGAGCAACATTCAAAGAGGACCGAACGAGTAACAAATCTCAAGGACCGAATGAGCAACTAGTTGAGGTCAACCGATATCGAGTAACAAATCACAAGAAACCGAACCCGAGTCACCTTTCCGACTTGAACCGAACTAGTAAAGCTAGTAGAAACCGAACGAGAACAACAACTTATACGTTTTAACAAATTTTTCGGTTTTTCGGTTCGTGTGACGTTCAAGTACGGGACATATAATCTATACCATCGTGTTCATGACATTTTTTAAATCAACGTGGTATATTCGGTTTTCACCGACGATAAACGTACCACTCCGCGAGATCAAATTTACAATCGTTAACATTTTATAAATTTGAAAAACGAAGAAGAAGGAGTTAAAAAAAACACGTGCATGATTTTTTTAATATTGTTTAAAATTTTGAAATTTTCATTTTTCACCTTTTATTTTCTATAGTTTCACCTTTTTAACCCTTGGTTAATAACAACATTTTCTTTTAGCCCTTAGATTTTGGAACATTTTAATTCTAACCTTTCATTTTTTAAAACATTTTCATTTTTAGATCTTTGTTTTCAATTTTTTTTCTTTTTACTTAGTGTTATATTCAATTTTAGCCTTTAGCTGTAAGAAATTTCAAAACCGATCATAAGATCGTTTTGCTCAACAAAATCGTTAACGAAAGTTCAAGTTCCTTCCAACGACAAACAAACGATCTTAACATCAATCAATTTGTTTCAAAACGGTTTTTTTCTTCTTGATTTTGTAAAATCCCCCCCACGCGAAGATAGATTCCTTTTTCCTCTGGTTTTAAAACAAAAGATTTGTAAAATCCCGTGAACAGTAATTGCTTCCAATCCACAACAACAATCACTTTACCTACTTAAGATCCTACAAATCATTTTCACTTCACAATTCACTGTAAAATTGGAAACGAAAGATACGTTAAATCTTCGTGTTTTCGTATTCAGATGAACAAGACTTTGCAAAAAATGCAAAAACATACTCAAGACAGCTTGCAAGGTAGGGTTGCCAAAACGGTCTTAGTGGCACTTAAATCACAATAGCACGACGGATACTTGTAACCCAGGCAATTACTAAAAGTGGAATTTGAACGTGCATTTAGTCATATTTTTTGTGAAGATGTAAACACATCACAAGAACATTCTCTCCAGAACATGGATAAAACACTGGAAAAACAACAACTACCAAAGAAACTATTCTTGAGGTCCCAACTGCCTGATGCCCTTTAGAGTGCTTCAAGACACAATTATTGAGAAAATTTTTCAGCTCGTTCAACATAAAGCTATTCAAGTTTAGATGGGTAATTATCAAGAAAAGGACATCCGCGCATATACTAGCAGTGGAAACCTCAACTACTTCAAAGAAATACTACGCAAAAAACTTTGATTTTCATTTGAAGATTGTAATGCTCAAAACAATCATTCAGCACAAACGATTCAAAAAAGGATTAGATGACTAAAAAGTTTGTGCAGATTCAAGAATGCACAGTTCAAGAAGTTAAAGCATGGATGCCTTCTTTCAGAGACAACTCAAAAAAAGATTCATGGTAATCTTTTCGAAAAACTTCATTCACCTACCTCAACATCTTTCACAAACGACAACTTAAAAAGGAACTCGAATCAGAGTCTAGAATTCAAACGTGCATTTGCAACACTCTTTGGTTCCAAGATTGAAAAACTTTTATAGCAACAATGTTCCTAAACATGATCAATTAGAAAAAGCAACTTGACAAAGAAGAAATTTCAAGAGATTGGATCACCGCTTCATTTAAAGTACTCGAGGACACCAGTTTCAGATGTTCATCAAGTCAGGATTTATTGGATGATGAATATGTGACATGAACATGCAACAAATTCCTACAATACACTCGACTCGAAATTCCAGAATTCCGTGACACACTGATCCAGCACATGGAATCTGTTAAGAAGTCGATTGATGAAAGAGCACAACATAAACGAGAGTATGACAGCTGGGTGAATGAAAGACAGATTCAGACAACAGAGGATAAGGTTGATACGGGAAAAGCAGTGGATGCTAGTTTGGTTAACACAGAAAGCATTGGGACAGAATCCAAAGAGCAGGATACAAGCAGCAGATCAGGGAATGATGCACATGCTGATGATGCAGATATCAGACCTATATATGATGAAGAGCCAATGGTTGAGGTACAAACAACTGCTGAAATCAATATCTTTGCTACTGGACAACAGCATACTGAGCAACCTGAATTCAATAATGAAGGAAAGGTTGACCAGAATGTTGAACAATGTCATGACACATGTCATTGCCAGCTAAAATTCACTGATAACCAGAACAACTAAACGTCTCAAATCAATCTCTTGAATCTGAATTTATTCGCCTCAAAAAGACCGTTGCCTCAATTTTCAAAAAGATTTTTTAGAATGGGAAGCCATTGTGTTAATCTTGAACTTAAATATCAAAATCAAGTTTTTTTAAAAGAAGGTGCAACAGGTCAATTTTTTGAAAGTTAACAAGTAATGAAAGCCAAGGTAAACGATGACAAAGATGTAATTTGAAACAAGTAACATCGAATTAGAACATAAAGTGGCTAAGTACTACTTCTGAGGAAAATGAGACTTTTTGAAAAGGGCAAAACAAAAGAAATGTTTGATTCTATCAAGACAATAAGAGCTAAGAACATAGAAAACACAGGCATCTTTAATTGCAAATAATGATAACTTCCAAGCTCACTTCAGAAAAAAGGTTTGCAATTGCAACATTAAAAAATGAGTTAAGGAAATTAACAGTAAATAGTGTGAATACTAAGTTTGCAAAATCGTCAATCTTAGGGAAACCGTAGATGGGCCGGCTTTACAACCAGAAGAAACCAAACAGATTGTTAGACCCAAAAACCACTTGCGTTTTAAGGTCTGAACGACCTAGTCTTTCAAAAAGCAACGGTTTGCCTCCCAAGTTGATGTCAATAACGGAATTTGGTCAAAACAGTCACTACAATTATTTGCCTAAGGAAAGAGAATCTGCTGTTAGCAAAAAGCCACAACACCATGATTTTACACCTGCTCATCTAGGTATAGCATTAAATACAATGGTTCATATCAACTACTGGAGGAAGCCTAAGGAAAAAGACCCAAGAAAGCGTAGGAATTCAGAACCAGTGTGATTTGCCTTCTGCTAGATCAAAGCACACAAGCAAATTGTAGCAAACCAAACCTAGGATCCATAACCAAAAGTCTAGGAATTTGTCCTGCATCTTAAAGTAGTTTGCGTCACGCCAAAAGACAGTACCCCATAGAAGAACACTCTAGGAATTCTAGAAAGTTTTTCAGACCTTACAAACATTTTGAGTTTGCTCAACACTGTCCAAGAAAAATGTGATCTTAAAGCCAATCATGATTCTTGTGTTTCACCAAATTCCTGAATGAGGTCAACTCACGTGCTAAGGTTCCATTCCATAAGACAACAACAAGATACAAACCCGTAGAGCAAACAAGTGTTGCAAAGAAACCAAAAAGACAGATCCAAAAAAGACACAAGTCTTCAATCAAAAAGACTTCCGTTGTCCATGAGAAAACAATGACTCCTAGATCTTGTCTTAGGTGGAAACCGACGGGTAAAATTTTCAAGACAGTTGGTTCTTAGGTGGTCCAACCGAAAGATTATTCACTTTTCCAGCACAACCAAGGTTGACAGTGAACCCTAAAATGGTTCAAATGAGGATATCACTAACCAATATGGATGCGAACAAACTCTTGATGTCAGTGCAGGTACTCTTAACTTAAGTGCAGGTACATCTTTCAATCCTAAAAAGGAAGGACTCAGAGTTTGGTTGCTGAAAAGACTGATAATCGAGAAACCAGGGCTTCAAGGAATTTTCATCTGATGCATAAGCGATGACGTCTGTTCACAACAGTTCAGGCCTCGCTCCTCTACGACAAATGTCTTCTGATCATAACAGTTCAGAACTCAAAATTCACGACCACAGCAATGAACTGTCAAGTTCAAAGCTGGTTCCAAAAGTTGTTCCTCCAGCAGACAAGACAGCTACATCACGACAAGAGTTGGAATTACTAATTTCACCATCCAAAACATGTTGAGGTCAACCATGTAAATAATTTTTATTATATACAACAAAATTACAAAAATAGTAAAATTTTTCAAAAAGAAAATACAAGAAATCAAAAATAAAAACAGAAAATGTTTCAAAAAATATCTTCTCGAACATGTCTCATTGGGAATCGATAACATTTACGTACCAAGAAAAGTTGATTAATATCACACGGGCGTGTAAATGGAAGTTTCGAACAGGATTATCAAATGTTTTCAAACATGTCATTTCTAAATTTTTTCTTAATGCTTATGTGCAAATATCAGTACGTACCCCGGACTTCAAGTAATAGGAAAGCTCATCATAGATACTTATCCTAACAACGAGAAATTCAACCTTTTCTCGGTCTTGGAGGCTGTTCTTATGTAAACAAGACATTCTAAGTTTTAAGCTCAAGAAAAAGGATATGATACGCATAAGTGCGCTACCCTAGAGTTGGAAGAAAGTTCTTCTAACATGATGTTTTTCAAATGTTGATACACAATTTTTTCAAGAATTTCTCACTGACAAATTCATCACTGACGAATTTCATAATCTTTCAAATGTGTTTCAACACTCCATCTTTTCAGGGGAGTATTTTTCGAAAAACAAGCAATTAAAGTGAGTTTGGGATACATCATCTCACCAAGACCAATTCTAATTATTACGAAGCACCATTCCCAAAAGTCCTTAATAACAACAAGATAAAATTACAATTCCAATATAATGATAGTTATAAAGATGCTAGAGTGTTCAAACCTCCAATTTTATATCGAGTTTACAACTTTGGGTATCAATTTTTATTGGTTCCGAAATAATTCATGCAAAGTAAACATTTTTTTCCCCCCCATAGGCCTTTTCAAGACAAATTTTTAATCACAAAGTATTTCAAATCTAAGTGACATCGAATTAAAAAATAAGTGGTAGAAATGAAATTAAAAATGTGATCTAAAAGACTCAAAGTGCTAAATTCGGTACAACGGTTTCATGGTTCTATCTCATACCCAACCAACAATCTTCATTCACGAACGATATCTGAAGACATAAGTGGTAAGTTAGTTAATTTGTCCTATGAACCAACAGAACCGGAGGGATCTACCCAAGGCAAATAACACTTCCAAAGTATAAAATAGCAGTCCCTAGGACTGATTGGAGATGAATGAGTAAAGGGAAGAAATGCCGACTAAGATTTGAGCTAATACACTAGAACAATCACAACAAGGTGTGTTAAGTAATGACGTCTTGGTAAGCAATCGAAGGGGTTGAAGAATTAAAAAGAATGTATGGGATAAAGGGTGGAAAAGAAAGAAGCCCTCACACAAACTTAAAGGCAGAAAACCGGGTCAAATACATATTCTTGTCAAAATTCCCAATGTTGATTGCTGACATTGAAGACGACATCAAGGACCCAGTGATGAAATGCACAACCCTTTTCCCAGCCAGTCGGGTTCTCTCAAAAGAAACTTGTCTCATTTGTCCACGGAGATAACCACGACTTCTATTGACTTACTCACTCCGAGTTATGTTAATATTGAATAGGTGGAGTCAGCTACCATCCTCCGGATTTAACTAAAACACCAAAATGCACTAATCGAGTCTAGAGCCAAGAGAATCATCAAAAAAGATCTCATTAGGACACATACATTACAAACACTTGTTGTAACATCATATTGTCACAAGCTGTTAAAAAAGTCCTACGCATTTATCCATGTGATTATGCCAGTAACATCCGAGTGATACTTATGTACTTACCCAATGAATAATGGGAAATCCTTGCTTGAGCCATCCTTAAAACAAGCTCTTGGTAGGTGACTTTGCGAGATTCTTTTATGAAACAAACTTGTGTCAACTGGAAGAAACGATGTGCGATTATCAATGGGAATCAAACTTGATCCAGGAAAAGAATTGACCGACATAAGTCAGAAAGGATAGTAACTAACTTGATTCACTCTTACCGTGTTCGTCTGCTTGAAGACGATTCCGGTAATGAGAACGAAGCAAGCATGGTAAATCTAGATACATCTGTGTATAGAATATCCTAGCGCTTTGAGCTGGAAACCAGTCAAGGAAATTCATTGAATCTACCTGATCAAGAATAGTATTTAATACAGAAAAAACGGTCTTAACTGAACCGGAGGTTAATCGGACCAAATCCGGACGAATGACAAAGCCATATTCTGTACACACAGTTCGTGAAACTTCCGCTTATAGTATAACAATGTTTATTTCAGGATACATAAAGATGGTAATGGAAGATGCCTCATTTCCAGCTGAAGTCGGATTCATCACCACATGCTCCATGCCTAAAACAAACAAAGACATTCAATACTCATCAAATTCAAGAATCTGAAAGCACAAGAGATTAAAGACAAAGACTTCCGTACAAACCTCTGATATAACAAGTATCTTCCTTAAAAGATATCAATCTATCAAGGGAGATTGTTAGGCGAAGCTTTCAAGATGGATGCAAAAGTATGAAGCATGTTGGTCAAGACACAATATCGCAAGGTGCAAAGACTCATCAAGACAAAAGGATACAAGATTTAAAGATCTCAGACTCAAAGACGAAGTCAAAAGACAATGAACAAAGGCTCCAAGATCAAAGATCACAAAGCATGAAGGAAACAAGCCTACAAACAGTAGACAGAGACAAAGCCACAAGAGCCGATAACACAAAAGCAATCTCAATGATCTCTTCATGAAGGGTGTCACGATGAACACACTTCGGGGGAGATTGGTTAGCCTCAAAATAATGAGTCGAACAATGGAAGTTCGTTCATACCTATAATAGGTCCTCAGTCATAAAGATAATAAACATTGTAAGAGATCTCTCTCAACAAGAAAAAAAAGGGAAAATAAAAAAAAAAAAAAACAAACAACGGAGGAGGAAGGAAAAAGAGAGATCTATTACAATGTATATATTATTTAATGCTGAGACCCTAAATAATATTTATGAACGAAGCCCCCCCTTTTTTTTCCATTGGTTTCGACTCATTATTTTGAGGCTAACAATGTCCCCCGAATTGAGATTTTCATCGTGACACTCCTTCATTAGATCAATGAGATTGCTTTTGTCCGTTAATCTCTTGTAGAATCTTTTGTCTCTGTCTATTTTGAGGCTTTTTCCTTCATGCTTTTGATCTTTGATCTGAGACCTTTTTCTATTGTCTTTTGGACTTCGTCTTTATGTCCGAGATCTTTAAATCTTTATCCTTTTGTCTTGATCGTCTTTTCCACCTTGCGATCTTGTGTCTTGACCAACATGCTCATACTTTGCATCATCTTGAAAGCTTGCTAACAATCTCCCTTGATAGACTTGATATCTTTGAAGGAAGATCTAGGTATATCAGAGTTTGTACGTAAAGTCTTTGTCCTTTAATTCCTTGAGCCTTCATGATTCCTTGAATCTCGGATGTCGTATTGAATGTCTTTGTAGTTTTTGAGCATGAGCATGTGGTAATGAATCCGACTTCAGCTGGAATGAGGCATCACCATCTCCATCTTTATGTATCCTGAAATAAAACAGTTAGCAATAAAGCGGGTGGACGAATATGGCTTTGTCATTCGTCCGGATTTGGTTAGATTAAACCCCTGTCCGTAAGAAAAAAAAAAAAAAAGAAAAAAAAAATAATAAAAAAAGAAAAAGAGAGAAAGAAAAAAAAAAACCGTTTTACAGTAAAAATACTTATAACCTGGATCAGGTAGAATCCAAGAGAAGTTCCTTGACTAGGTTTCCAGCTCAAGCGTAGGAATCTTCTAACACAGATGTATTAGATAGAACCATCTTGGCTTGTTTCTCATTACCGTAACGTCTTCAAAGCAGACAACACGGTAAGGAAGTGAATCATATAGTATACTAACTTTCTGATTAAGTCGTCAATTCAATCTGGAACAAGTTGATTCACATTGAATCGCACCAATCGTTTCTTTTTCCATGTTGACACAAGTTTGATCATAAAGAATCTCGCAAGTCACCTACCAAGGAGCTTGTTTAATGATGGCTCAAGCAGATTTCATCTTCATTGTGGATACATAAGTAAGCACCGGATTTTTCTGGCTAATCACATGGATAAAGCGTAGGACTTTTGTTAACAGCTTGTGAACTAATGATGTTTCAACAAGTGTTTTGGTCATGTAATAGTCCCTCATGAGATATATTTATGATCTCTTGGCTCTAGACTCGATAGTCATTTGTTATAGTAATCGGAGGCTGGAGCAGACTGCCACCTATCTCCATCTTAACTAACTTCCGGAGTGAGAAAGTCAATAGAAGTCGATGTATCTCGTGAACAAATTAGACAAGTTTTTCTTTTGAGAGAAACCCGAATGGCTGGATAAAGGTTTTTGTGCATTCATCACTGGTTCCAATGATGTCGTCTTCATGTCACAATCCAACATTGTGAATTCTGACCGCATCATGGCGCGTAGATGACACACCGTTTTCGCCTTAAGTTGTGAGGAGGGCTTCTTCTTATCACTCCTTTTCCATACATTACTTTTTAATTCTTGCAACCCCCTTCAATGCATTACCAAGACGTCAATTACTAGACACCTTGTTGTGATTGTTCTAGTGTTTAGCTGCAATCTTAGTCGCATTCTTTCCTTATACACATTCATCTCCAATCATACCTAAGGACCTGCTATTTCTAACTATGAGTGTCCCTTGGGTGATTCCTCCGGTTCTGTTTGGATCATAGGAAAATACCGAAACCTTACCACCTTAACTGAGTCTTCAGAATCGTCGTTGAAATAAGATGTTGTAGGGTATGAGATCGAACCATGAAACCTGTTTCCGAATAGCACTATTGAGTCCATTTAGATCACATTTAATACATTTCTCCCCTTATTTTAAATTCTAAGTCCTTAGAATTTTGAAAATTACTTTGTGATTAAAAATTTGTCTTGAAAGGCCAGTGGAAAAATGTTAAACTTAGCATGGATTAATTTGGCACCAAATAAACATTGGATACCAGTTGTAAAATCGATATAAAATTGAGGTTGAACACTTAGTCTTCTTATAACTAACATTCTTTGAATTGTCTTAATATCTAGTTGTTTATTAAGAGAACTTTGGAATGGTTTGAATACATTAAGAATGGTCGGAGATATGTATCCAAACTCATATTAAATGTTGTTTTTTCGAAAACACCCCCTTGCAAGATGGAGTTTGAACACCACAATTTTTGAAAAGATTATGATTGTCATTATGAATTGTCAGTGAGAAATTCTGAAAATTGTGTTCAACATTTTGAAAAACATCAGTTAGAAGACTTCCTCCAACTCTAAGGGTAAGCCACTTATGCTACACTATGCCTTTTTCCTTGAGCTTAAAACTTTGCCACGAACTTGAGTTAATGGGTGATCTTTTGTCCATCGGTATTCGGAATCTTGAGGTTGATTGAAGTTATGCACATTTAAATTACCAATATTGCGTGAGGAAGACTAAGCATTTTCTTGTACCGGTATATAGAAAGGATTGGTAAATTCTGCTTGATTATCGTTGTTTTCCTCA
This sequence comes from Tanacetum coccineum, assembly GCA_026074375.1. Classification (NCBI taxonomy): domain Eukaryota; kingdom Viridiplantae; phylum Streptophyta; class Magnoliopsida; order Asterales; family Asteraceae; genus Tanacetum; species Tanacetum coccineum. Next base: position 50,883 of record BQNB010019958.1, on the reverse strand, counting down.
GCATGAACATTTGTAGGAGTTGATGGTTCTGATGTAGGGTGAATATTCGTTGAAGGGTGTGTGTCTTGTGGAGCAGAATTATCGGTGGGAGAAGAAGACTTGTTGACACGAGAAGTACCATCATTGAAAAATTCATCATACAAAGGACCGAAAAGAAGATCCAACTCCTGTTGTGATGGAACTGTTGTATCTGCTGAAGAAGAAACATTTTTTAGTTCTGGTGCGGGGTCAAGGTTGTCATAATCTGATGCCTTTTGCCGTTGGGGAACGAGGCCTGAAGTGACATTAGCAACAAACGTCTCGTCTACTTAAGGAACAACTTTTGGAACCAGCTTTGAACGTGACAGTTCATTGCTATGGTCGTGAATTCCGAATTCTGAACTGTTATGATCGGAAGTCATTGCTTATTCATTAGATGAAAATTCCTTGAAGCCCTGGTTTCTCAGATATCAGTCTTTTCAGCAACCAAACTAGGAGTCCTTCCTTTGTAGGATTTAAAGATGTACCTGCATGTATGTTAAGTGTACCTACACTGACATTACGAGTTTGTTTGCATTCATATTGGTTAGTGATATCGTCATTTGAACCATTTTGGGGTTCACTGTCAACCTTGGTTGTGCTAGATGTGAATATCTTTCCAGTAGGAACCCACCTAAGACCAACTATCTTGAAAATTTTACCCGTTGGTTTCCACCTAAGACAAGATCTATGAGTCATTGTTTTCTCATGGATAATGAAAGTCTTTTTTATTGAAGACCTATGTCTTTTTGGGATCTGTCTTTCTGGTTTCTTTGCAAAACTTGTTTGCTTTATGGGTATTTGTTGTCTTATTGGATGGAACCTTAGCACGTGAGTTGACTTCATTCAGGAATTTTGTTACACAAGAATCATGATTGGCATTAAAGACACATTTCTGACATGTTGAGCAAACAAAATGTTTGAAGTCAGAAAAACTTCTAGAATTCCTAGAGTGTTCTGCTATGGGCACAGTATTTGTCGTGACGCAACTACTCTTAGATACAAGCCAATTCCTAGACTTTTGGTTATTGATCCTAGGTTTTGGTTTGCTACCATTAGTTGTGCTTTGTGATCTAGCAGAAGGCATCACACTAGGTTCTGAATTCCTGCTGCTTTCTTGTGTCTTTTGTTGATCCCACGCCTTGATCGATTCTTTACCTTGTAAAGAGTATGTTACCTTGGATGAATCCAAAATAACAATGGTAGAAACTTTGTGTGTATATCAAAGAGTATGCGGAATCTACTCTTTAATACTCTAGAAGTATTAATCAATGGAACAGTACCAAACAAAGAACAATGAACAAAACATAAACTGCTTCAATATTATTAATGATAATACGAGTACTCTTGATTAGTACTAGGGTTACAAACCTTGAAGCTATATCTTATTTCTCTAAGATGTATCTCTATCTCTTAGGCATATGTGTATGATAATGAGATGAATGAGATGTATGAGACGTATGAGATATATGAGATGATAAACTAGATGCCCTAGGATCTCTTTTTATACACCAAGGAGTCCTAATGAGCTTACAATATTTTCCTAAATATTTAGTAAAATATATTAAATACAATGACTAAATATTAAATACTTTCCTAAGTATTTAGTCAAATTCTCAATCAGCATTAATCTCTTCAATCATCATTAATCTTCAGTCTTCTGTTTGACTAATCAGCATTAACTTCAGTTGAAACAACAAGAAGACTTTCAGCAGCATTAACTTTCTCACCAACAACAGTAATCTTGAACCAGCAGTAGTAACTCTATAACCAGCAGTAGTAAGTTCTTCAATAGTCTTAAGTTAGTACAGGCAGTACTAACTTACTCTAGCAGTATTAACTGACTGATTTAGTACTGGCAGTTGTAATCTTGAGCAGTACGAACTGTTTTCTTCTAGCAGTACTAACTGTTGGCTTAGCAGTACTAACTCATCCCTTGGCAGTACTAACTCTGAAGTGTTTAATTCCCAACAATCCTCCCCTAAACTTGTGATTTACCTCCAAATCATCAAGTTTCTTGAATTAAACCTTCATTTTCTTTGCTGAGAGGATTCTTCCAAACACTTCATCTTCTTGGTCTTTCTGCTTTTGCTGCACTCTTCTCTGGATTCTTCTTTTTCTTTGCTGCACTCTTGCCTCCCCTGAGCCTGTGCATCCATCTGAACAAAAGTGATCTTCATTAATATTTTTTATATCCTCCCCTGTTTGGAAGGATCCTCCAAATCATCTTCTTATGGGAACCCAAGCCATCACAGACTTGAATCTTCCTTGTGCATCAATGTAATCCAATCTTTTCAAAGTAACTGATGCATTGTTGTATTTGGATACATGATCTATCACTCTGTTCTTTGGCATCCAGACCCAACATGCTGAAGCTTTAACATCATTAAACCTATTCCTCTTGACAGCATTATATGCAGCCTTTGGCTTAGCAGCATTAACTGGTCTCATCCCAGTTTTCATTAAGACTGCTTTTGGAACAAAGTTTCTTTTTGGATTGGGGTGAGTTATTCTTGTTGAATAGTGATGATTCACCCTCTTTGAGTTGTTCCATACTGGTTTAACCTGTTTTTGATCATTAACATGTCTCTTGTGTTTACAGGTATACTGCAGGTGTTCAAAACTTCCACAGATATAGCAGGCTTTGTTATTAAAGACAAAGTTACATCCTAACTGATTGGATTTTTGACCATTCCAGTTCCTTTGGTTTCCCCTAGGTCTTTGTGACCTGTACATCTCAGCATATCTCACTGGCTTCCTAACTGGTTTTTCTATTTTATCAGCAGTAGGAATAACAGTCTTCTTCTTTACCACAACAGTAGTCTCAACTTCATCCTCATCATCTGACACCCAATCCTCAATAATTGGAGCATCATTATTCTTCCTAACTGGTTTTTCTATTTTATTGACAGACTCTACATGATTAGCAGGATAGAAAAACTTTTCTTTCCAATCTTTGTCAACCTTAAGTGGAGACTCAAAAGAGCTAGTTTTAGTATCAGTCATTTGATGTTGTTCCAAAGAGTCATCAGTATTCTCCTTAGAATTTTCTGACTTTTTATCACAACCAGTGGTAGACTTTAAACTAGAATCTCTAGGACCATACTCATTAACCTTAGTTTCTTTGAATTCTTCAATACCTGAATAAGATAAGTCTAAAGTTGTTGGTCTATTAATAATTAAAGGATGAGGTGAGGGGACAGCATGATATCCTACTCCTTTCTTGCTTTTGTCAGTTACCTGACTTTCTAACATTTCACTTAAGTCCTTAGCAGATTTATCAAACTTTGCAATCTTAAACTCAAACCCCTCCTTTTCTTGTTTAACCTTTTCAAGTTCAGCCCTAAGTAATCCCATCTGATATTCTTTGCTACCTACACTTCTTTTAAGTAAAGCAATTTCCTCAGAGAAAAGAACTTCATGTTCTCTATATTTAACAATTTGTCCTTCTAAAGTTGCTAAACCTCTTTTGTATGTAGCTGCTTTAAAATCAGTATCACTTAATTTAACAAGCAAATCATCATACTGTTTCTTTAGAGCTTCATAGTTTTTCAGACAATTTTTTGAACAAGATTTATCATTTGTTACCTCAGAATCTGAGAATGCCATGAGAGCCATGTTTGCCTGAATTTCTTCCTCTGCCATGTCACTCCAATCAAATCCAGCACCATCTATAGCACACATTGCCTTTTCAGAAGCATCTTCAATCTTTACAGTCTTTGTTGAGCTACCTTGATTCCAATTTCTGTTGTCTTTACTCCTAGGTGCTCTGCATTCCCTGGCAAAATGTCCCATTTTATGGCAGTTGAAACATTCTACCTTTGATTTATCATATCCAGCAGTATTGCTTCCATCAATGATGATTTTCCTTCCAGTTCTCTGATAGAACTTTCTTGCCCTCATGCTTAGTAGTGCCATATTCCACTTTAAATCCATTTCTTCCAAATCATCATCATGAAGTTGCTCAAGGTCTTCATGAACTAGTTGAGACCCTTTTGGTTGAGTGGATAGAAAGGCATATACTGTGGCATCACTAAAGCTAGCAGTACAAATTTCAGTACTGGCAGTATTAACCTTTGTGGTAGCAGTACTAACTTCAGGGTTAACAGTATTAATATTATTAGTACTGCTTGCACCTGAAGTAGTTACAAATGCCAAGTTTTTATCATCATTGCTTGCACCAGCAGATTTCTTAACCTTCTGTTCAACAATTTTAAAATTGTTGTACAGATCATCCAAACCCATAGTATCAAAATCAGGTTTGTTCATCCAAACTACAACATGTGTATCCCATTCAGAAGGTAAGCTCCTTAAAAATTTTACATTTAGATCTTCTGGAGGAGTAACCACACCCAGAATTGCCAATCTACTAACAAGCTTTTGAAGCCTGTTAAAGATAGAATCAAGTGATTCTGAGCTTGAAGCACTAAAGTTTTCATACTGTTGTTTCAACAGAGCCTTCTGTGTCTTCTTTGTTGCTTCATTGCCTCCAAATCGAGCTTTAATTGCAGCAAACATTGATTGAGCATCAACATACTGGTCGAAGGTAAGTTGATGTTCATTGGGCAGTGCCATGAGCAGTAGACTTCTTGCCTTTACATCATTCTTTTTACATGTCTTTTCTTCAATAGTAGCAGGCACAGTCATCTTTGTTGTTGTTGATGTACCACTTTCTGGTGGTGTTGTTACAGGAATAGGTACCCATGAATTCCCATTCTCTATGACCTCCCATAGAGCATAATCCTGGATCTGAAAATACTGTTTAATCCTGATCTCCCACATCTCATACTCCCCGAGTTTGAGCATGGGAAGCTTAGCCAAAGCATTGTTCTGTGTATTCTCCAACTCCATTACTTCTAGATCAAAGTTTCTCAAAGCACAGGCTCTGATACCACTTGTTGATCCCAAGCCTTGATCGATTCTTTACCTTGTAAAGTGTATGTTACCTTGGATGAATCCAAAATAACAATGGTAGAGACTTTGTTTGTATATCAAAGTGTATGCGGAATCTACACTTCAATACTCTAGAAGTATTAATCAATGAAACAGTACTAAACAATGAACAATGAATAAAACACAAAATGCTTCAATATTATTAGATCAATAATACGAGTACTCTTGCTTAGTACTAGGGTTACAACCTTGAAGCTATATGTTCTTTCTCTAAGATGTATATCTGTCTCTTAAGTATATATAAAACCTTAACCTAGGATCTCCTTTTATACACCACAAGGAGTCCTTTACAAGATAACTACCTGAAGTGTTTTGAGCATAGCAACAAGTGCTAATGGGTTAGCATTCTTGGCTATTCTTTCAGCACGGAGTTCATTAACTTCCTTTCTGGAATTGTTCAGAATGTCCAAGAGCTTATGGTATGAAACTGTCACCAACATGTGTTGTAGCTAGACAATTGTTATAAATCTAGACCATTCTGGTTGAAGTTGTTAAAGAAATTGAACATTGACATGCAATCGTTGCAACTGTCAAATTGTTTCTTATCTTTTTTTTTTTGATCATTTCATTCACATCTTGTAATAATCTTGTGTAGTAAGACTCAATGTATTCTCCATCATGAGCGGTGAATTGACCAAACACCCCAAAATAAGTTGGTCTTGACATCTTAGAATATTGAGTGATTCACCTTGCTGGTAGCCTTTTAATAGCTTCCCACATTTCTTGTGCTGTCTGACAAGCATCAACGGGGAGAGTATATTATCCATCTCCATATCAGTCAATATCAAATGAACGCTTCTTTTTCTGATTCAAAAATGAGCTCTGTTATTCAAAGTCACAATATTCATAGCTGTCTCGAACGTGTTTATTTAGGAACTCTGCTGGAGAATCCTTGTGCAGGACAACTGGTGTGTGTTGACATCGTTGGAGTGTATGGAACCATTGAGAATGCACTTTCGTAAGGCACACCATTTGGTCTATGTATCAATGTATCGTAAGAACCGAGATCGCCACTGTGCATAATCGTCCTAGTTGCAAGAGCATTGTGGAATGATCCCATGAGCCAGCTGCCATATGTTTTTATGCATTTGACTGTCAGTTGTGGAAGTTGTGATTGGAGTTGATCAATGATGAATGATGTGAAATTATGAAGGGAAAATGATTTGTAGGATCTTATGATGATAAAGGGTTGTGTTGTTGGATTTTTTGTCTGATGTTACAGGTTCGATTTACAAATTTGATTAAACAAATCCGGTACCAAATTTGGTAACAAATTCGGTAACAAAATCGGTAAAGCAAATTCGGTAATAAACTCGGTAAAAAACTAACGGGTAACCACAAACTCGGTAATATATTAGATAGATCAAATTCGAAAGGTTTCTCGGACAAAGCAAAACTCGTAGAATTAGTCGACAAATTTTCTCGGACAAGTCGTCACGTAAGCAAATTCCTAACAAGTTACAAAATGGAAATTTTCTAACAATGTGGCCTATTACAAAATCGATAATAACTCTCCTAACACAAAACTCGATAAAACCGAGAATTGTGTAGATGTTACAAATTTTATGCTAAGTTCCAAGAATAAAATGAAATCCTAAAACACACTTTTAGATAAAACCAAAAAATGTGTGCACTATTACAACTCTTATGCGAATTACCGAGAATGAAATGAAATCCTAGAACACACTTTTCGATAAAACCAAAAAATGTGTGCACTATTACAAAATTCGGAATATTGATTATATGACACAGATTTGATAAGGCTTGTATATTTCAAATTCGGCAAAAATCACCAAATTCCGATATGATACTAATTTTTTTTTTCGTAGAATTTTTGTTTTCAAACTCGGAGTATTACTCAAATTCGGTGTACTATTTTATCTAAATAACAAACTCGGTGTCCTTTTTTTCAAATTTTACCGAGAATGATAAAAACACAAAAAAATAAAACTAACAAATTTAAAAATGAATCTTAATACCTATAATCATAGACAAGAAACACTTGAATGGAAAGAAAGGATAAAAATCCAACTTTAAATGAAAAAAAATTCGAACAAAACAAAATGCTAAAGCCACAGCGAACACAACTCGGTAACCCCTTGGCTCTTGATACCAAATGTCGATACCTATAATATCATTTCACTTCCATACAAATAGGTATGAATCAATGATAAGAAACCATAAGAAAAGAGCTAGAAGAAAGAAAGAATTTTAGAGAGGGAGACTAGAGAGAGAGAGAGAGTATGGAAGATTACTTGCACAAAATGATACAAAATGAGACCAACACCCTCTCTATGGGATGGAGAAGGGTATTTATAGTTTCTTACTAACTTAGGGTGACGCCTAGGTGTAGTGTTGTTGGGTCGGCTCGGGTTTTGGGCTTTAGCCCGCAACGTATACAATATTAGATTAAATCACGAGCCCGGCGCCCTTTCTAGCCAATTACAACGACTAATAAATAAAGACCGAGTTTCCTTGTTCGACTTAATATTTTAAGGCTAACAGTATTGGTTTCAAGAAAATCAATCAAAGGGAAATGCCACAATATGTTCTGAATGCAACCTAATTAAATATGGGTCTGCTTAGAATCTATGCAAGCGAAATAAAATGATACAACATGTTTTTATAACATTATATCACCACCAAATAGTTTGCGTTTTAGTTTTATAAGTCAAAATAACGTTTACGTCTAATTCACCATTTTTATCCGTTATTATATACTCTACTATTATATTTCAGTAACCAATTATAATATATCTTATCTCGCTTACTAAATAATATTTTTAAAAGTTTACGACGCGCTAAATAATATATAAGTTATACTATAATATTTCTTAAGGTTTTTATAACTCAAACGGACTCGAAAACCTCTTTTTAAAATCCAAACAACACACTATTTTATAATAATATACATTCTGGTCCAGTTTTATAAATACCATAACTTCTTCGTTATAAAGATTCACGGAACGAGCGAGTACTACATTTTTGCGTAAAGTCGAGTTCTACAAAACATCTTCTATAAATTTTTCCCGAATCAGAACCAAAAAGGGACAAAAACGTCTTTGACTAGGTCTGACCAGATTACTATAAAACCAGTTTTTGCCGGAAAACTTACTAAACTTCATTTGGCCATATCTCATTCGTTTTAAGTCCGATTTTTACGTTCTTTATATTCACGCGTTCGTATTTAAGTCTACTATCATATTTTTATGGCCTCGACTATCTAAGACCAAATTTAGCCTCCGAAAACCTTAGTAACAAATCTGGACAACAACATTACATTTCCTATTCTACCACTTTAATTAATCCATAAATTGCAACTCCAAACTAACCTAATACCTTCCACCAATTTTCATCATTTTCATCACAACAACATCTCCTTACTAACCTAGTCCCTTCCACCAATTTATCAAAAATAAATATAAATTTAAGAACAAGAATAATTGCATAACTTTACTAGTTCAAGTTTATAATTAACCGTTTTAACAACAAAGTTAGTATTTCAACAAGTAATTTATTTAGTGACAAAATAATTTGTATATATGTATGAACATATTTTTATTAGTCATTTTACTAACTCTTTACTATATTTTTTTATAAAGTTTTACTTGTTTCTTTTGGAAAAACATTTAGTTACAAACTAGTGGTGATACAAGTTTATGAATATAATGTTTATGCAAAGTATATGAATGAAACTATGAGATGAGAATATTAAACCTTAAAAGATGAGATAATGAGAATACTTATATCAAACCCTAAATTTTATTTGATTTTAATCTAACCCTTAATATTGCTTGAAAAATACTTGTAGATGATCAAAACAATTTTTCTTTTTGGTTTTCTTGTGTTGGCCAAAAGTTTTAAAGAGAAAAGAAAGATATGTGTGAGATTTTTGCTAGTGCCATTGAAGAGAGTTAGGTGTTGTGTTTATATAGGAAGTAAAGATGGAAAGTTGAATGGCAAAATACATAATCACATGTTATGGTATAATCAAATTGGGAAAACATATTTTGGTATTGGTGTTGCTTGTATAACCGGTTATAAGAGAAGAAAAAGAGGTGGAGGAAAACTAGAAATAGTGTATTGTTACTATTCACAAGTGATTTGGGATTAAAATTGGTAGTTTTGTGTTTGTAACCAATAAAACAAATTTGTTTTACTTCCACATATATGAGTTGAATATTTTGAGGTTAGGAGGGGGTTTTATGTAGTTTTTAATAGTACATGGTGTAGTTATGTGTGTATGTAAAGGTGGTGAAGTGTTGGTTAATTTTTATATATGCATGCATGCAAAACCATGCAAATTTATATAGTTTACGTAAAACTTGTAAAATAAAATATGCAGGCTTATAAAATATATTTATAAAAGTCATATAACACATATTTCATGTAAACTTATATTTGTTTAATGTCGGTTTACGTTTAAAGTCGTTTTTCAGTTTACGCGATTTAACTTAACGGTTTCATATAAAAGTAACATGTAAGGTTCTAAAATAAATAGTTTTGAGTTTATTGACGTAAAAATTTGACCTGAAAAATGTGAGTTGTCATAGAATGTGACCATTATAGGAACTAAGTAGGTATATAGAAATAAGGCTAGACTAGTAGCACAAGGTTATAATCAACAAGAATGTATTGATTATGACGAGACATATGCTCTCGTAGCTAGATTAGAGTCAATTAGGATTTTACTGGCCTATGCTTGTGCCTTAGATTTTAAACTATTCCAAATGGACGTAAAAAGTGCATTCCTGAATTGTTTTATCAATGAGGAGGTATACGTGGCACAACCTCCAGGATTCATTGATTACGAAAAACCTAATCATGTTTATAAACTTAAGAAGACTTTACATGGTCTTAAACAAGCTTCTAAAGCTTAGTACGATAGATTACAAGCTTTTCTTATTAAACATGAATATAACATAGAAATGGTAGATAACACACTTTTTACAAAGAAAGGTTCAAATCTCATTATTGTTCAAATATAAGTCGACGACATTATATTCGGTTCAACTTGTCAAGAGTTGTGTGATGATTTCGCCAAAATCATGCACGATGAGTTTGAAATGAGCATGATGAGTGAACTAAACTTTTTCATTTGTTTACAAATAAAACAATTAGAAGACGGTATTTTCTTTAATCAATCTAAGTATATTAAGGAAATGCTTAAGAAATTTGGCTTAGAAGACTCTAAACCAATGAAAACGCCCATGTCCTCGGATACAAAACTTACAAAAGATGAAGAATGTGAGTCCGCAGATAACACTAAATATAGAGGTATGATAGGATGTTTATTATACCTTACGGCAAGTAGGCCCGATATCATGTTTAGTGTCTGCCTTTGTGCACGCTTCTAAGAGGATCCTAAAACCTCTCATCTTGAAGCGGTTAAGAGTATCTTCTGATACATTAAAGGCACTACGCACTTAGGATTATGGTATCCTAAGGGGACCGGTATAGAAACTGTAGTATATGCCGACTCTGATCATGCGAAAGATTATGTGGATCGAAAAAGCACTAGTGGTATTTGTACGTTTGTAGGATGTTGTCTAACATCATGGTTCTTGATGTGTGGTAGTCATAGGACTTCTACATGAAGTTTTACAACTGCCTTGGCAGTGTACCTAATCGTTGCAGTGTAGTATATGCAAGACTCGAGGGTTGTTATCGTTCTCTAGGGGAATAGGTTGGGAAGGTTCGAACGGGGCTTAGCCAAGATCTACGGGATTGAAAGGATATTATTTTCTATTTTTATATTTTATAGAAAGCATTAAAATCAATGGTTTGAGAGGTTGCTTGATTAACTAATTAATTAAACTAAATATAATCTAAACTACTGGTGAAAACTTTATGATAAAATGATGTATATGCTTAATCATGCATTATCATTAGATTGCTTCTCCTAATCCTGTTGCCTTGTCACACTCGTGATGATCTATGTAAGTATTTCCTAAGTCATGAACGAATCACAATAACCCGTCGTCTATTTAATATTCTGTTAAGGCAACGCACAAGTAAAGTAGTATGAAGACTATTACAAGGCCCCTAAGAGTACATTAAATGCAATTGAAATATCTTAAGAGGGATCAACCATATAAGGGGTAAGGTAGTATGAAGACTGTTACCGATGGTATCCTTTCTACACACTCGCGTTTTCCTAGACGTCTATGCCAATTTAATATCTTATGGCTAGTTTTCTAAAGCCTAACGCGCACATTCATCACAAGAAGCAACAGTGAAAGGATCTACAATCCAACTTTCATGCAATCATAAGCAAATACAAAGGAGGGTTTAGCCTAACATGTTATAAAGGAAGCAAGAGCATAAATCAATCAAACAATACATAGACATATTGAATGATTAAAGATAGATAATCTTACTTGATTAAAACATGGATCGAGGTCAGTTACAATAGGGTTTTTAAGCCCTAAAGACAGCCTAAAACCTGACAAAGTACTTAGGGTTCGGTTCCCAAAAGTTATACAAAGTTACACACTTAAAACCCTAAATTCAGTTTAATATTGATGACATCAAATAACGTCTATTTTATAACATCATTTATCCCATGTTATTAACCCATTTTGTATAACTATTGCAAAGAATTGTTACTTAATCGTTTTTATATGAGAATTGCAGTAATTATGGAGTAATTGGTGAAAGTTAGAAAAAGGCGCGCATTCTGGAGCTTAAATGAAGATATTTTGAAGATTACTATTCTGAAGACCAATACGCCGTATCCATCAAGGAAGATACGGTGTATCTGTGCCTGCACTCACCAAAGACCATAAAGGAATAAAGCTTAATACGCCGTATCCAGAAGACCAATATGTCGTATTGGAAATATGGAATGAATATAATATTATGGAAGATATCAAGCGTGGTCCCTACTCTAAGAAATCCCCAATACGCCGTATCCAATCCATGGATACGCTGTATCAAACCGACTTCCAGACCCTATAAATAGAAGGCTCAAAAACGAGTTTTAAGTGTGCTAAATCATATTCTCGATACCTAAACCATAAAAGTTGATTTTCAGAGGAGAAAAAGAGCAGAAGTGGTCGAACAACGTTATCAATTCCATAGGAGACATCGTGTAATTCCATATACTTTAGTAATCGTTCAGTTTTTGGTATCATTCGTTAACTCAGTTAGTTTACCTTGGCTAAATAATTGCTTTTGTATTTAGTATGATGTTTGAAGGCTAATACCTTCGGGTATTAGCCATTATTATGAAGATCTAAATGTTTGGTATTTCTTTATCTCGATTTCTTGATTTATCGTTGAATGCTTGTTTATGTTTATCAATTTATACTTGTTTACGCGCTTTTGTATGTGACCTATCATTTAACCGGATCTAGTGATACGGACCAAGTAAATCTAGAGTCTGGGATAGCTCTCCATATAGTAATTTATACATCTAGAATCATAGGATCACAAATATCGTCCTTCTAAATCTGTGTATAGGATACGCTTCGGGCTTAACTAGTTAATTGGATATTGCCAATGGTTTATTGATCGTGTTGACTAGCAGGTGACCTAGATAATTCAACAAATAACGTTCTGATTCCATTGGATAGTTGGACAAGTGGACTACTAGTGTATAAATCACCATTAAGCGGTAAGTGTCTAAAGTCTCTATGAGCTAGGGTTTAATAAGATCACCATTGCTTTAATCCCTAAGATAGATTATAATAAGCAAATAAGGATGCTTTATGCGGATGCCTTAATTGTGACAGAATTAATGTGTCTAGGTCTTAGGATGATCTAATGCCTAAGTCTTAAGAATGATATGCCACCTCGAGAGAAGAAATCATTGCACTTAATAATCAAACCAACTTTCTAATCGGATTAATAATGGTTAATACAATTTTCTTATATTTGGCTCGACCGCTCTTTTATCTTTTGTTTATTAGCTTACGTGGGTTAAAGTTCCTTGAATTGATTGTAGTCACCAACCAAACCGTGCCAGTCTCTCAGGTTGAAAACCCCCTTTTCCCGTTAGAATTAGGATTAAGACTAACATAGGTTTAAAATAGGATAGAATTAACATAGAGTAGATAACCAAGATATTAATTAAATATTGATAGATTTAACCTCGCTTCAAGTGTTCGACACCCTACTTACCACGAAACTACTACCGATCGGGTACACTGCCCGTTAAAGTGTTGTTTTTGGTTTAGTCGGCAAAATATAAATTTAAAACTTGAATCATAAAAATATACACCACACAACGACACATTAAGTTTTTGGCGCCGTTGCCGGAGAGTGAAAATTAATCTTGATTTTTATTTTGATATTTGGGTTTTTAACATTAGATTATATCTAACCCTTAGGATTAGTGTAATTTAGAATAGTGCATATTCTTGTATATTCTGTAATATTTGTATATTTTTCTTTAATTGTTTGCTTGTATATATTTGTGTTTAATTCTCTGCATATTTAATTGTTTTTTTAATACACTGTTCTGGTCGATAGCTGAATACGGCGTATCTACTTCCATCGGATACAGCGTATCCGACTCTCTGTCCAATACAGCGTATTCATTCAACTGATTAATACGTCGTATCCACTTCCATTGGATACGGCGTATCGATCATCTGGAACAAAAACTGATTCCTATTGATTTTCGTGCCAAAAAATTTCTATCTTTCTTTAGAGCAAATCATGCTGATATTTTTACCTGTGTTACAGGAAGTACTTATCAGAGCTAGTAGACTGAAGAAGAAACCATAAGAAGTCATGACAGAATTAATTTTAAAAAAATACATGGAAAAGGCTCAGACTGAATCACATCTTTCTATTACCAGTAACGATATTAACATTGAACTCAGCAAGGAATTTTTGGAGGAATTGCAAGTAAATGCATACCACGGATGGAATGACGAAGACGTGATAAACTACATTGCTATGGTACTTAAAATGATTGATTCAATCTACATTCCTGGTGTGGATTCCCATCAACTACGAATGAAAATCTTTCCTCTCTCGCTGGCTGATGAGGCAAAACAATGGTGGATAAACGAAGGGGAAGGAAAAATCACCATTCGGGATGAACTTATTGAGAAATTTTTCTGTAAATTTTATCCCGAATCATACGATAGAGAAGAAGAAATGTTGGACGAAGGAGACAACTGGGGGATTGATCCACTCGAATTTATATCACGAGTAAATTCGTCATTTGATAAACACATGAAAATGGATGGAAGAACTAAGAAAGTATTATTCCATGCTTGGATAAATGGGAATTGGAATAAGAGACAAATAGATGAGAGCATCTCGAGAAGTAAAAATACAACTACTGACTCGTTCTTTAAACCGTATCTAATTACACACGGGAAGAGCGACACCAAAAATGAAGATGAACAAAGTCAGACAAAGCGGAAATATAGCAATACATGCAATTCTAATGATGAGCAACCTGACAAAAGAAGGTTCAAAGCAGAAAAGTTTGAAGCTATTCAGTACTCGCTTGGACCCAATGAAGAATATATTGCAATAAGAAGTTATGAATATGATATTTGGGAGAGAAACGAAGATAATATGTCCAAAATCTATCAAGATATTTTTCAGAAAAAGGACGAAGGATGGAAGGTGACGCGCACCAAATAGTGAAGAGAAGCTGAAGACAAGTCTAACTTAAAGACTTTGTTGTAAACAAAAGTGCTTCCCGGGAGACAACCCGAATTGTTATTTAATTTTATCGAGTCTGTCTTCCCAGACATCAATACGGCGTATCCGCTCCATACCATACGGCGTATTGATTGTCTGGACGTTATCAGTCTTTATTTATTATTGCACTTTAAAAACATTATTGTCAGTTCTGGAATACGGTGTATTCATTAATTTGATATGGCGTATCCACCAAAACTGACTCATGTTTATTTTGTTTAGTTTTGTTTAAATTAACCGTAGGTACCAAGATAGGAATGCACATGTTTTTCCTATATTTTATACAGGACCTCGTGAAAGAAATATCGACGAAGTTGGTGGAATGCATATTTTCTGGAATTCTGTGTGTGTGCTATTTGTGCTAAGATTCAAACGCTTTTCTAGCACACAATCTCGCTCATAAACGCAACTTGGAGAATCTACCGAGCAAATATCAGGGGAGTTTCTCATTCTAATTCTTTTTAAATTCCCGTATTTAATATTTTATATATACAACGAGGACGTTGTATAATTCAAGTGGGGGATGGAATTAGAATGTTTACTTGTCTTATTTTTCACACTAAAATGTTTAAATTATACACTAAAATGTTTAAATTATGCTCAAATTTAAAAAAAATTCAAGCATACTTTTGTGAAATTACATGTTACATAACCCGCACACAATAACCCTTGTTAGATATTATGAGGATTTAACCTATCCATTTCCAACTGTTACCCAAATTCCACAAAATATAAGTGTGCCGGTGATGTAGTGGACTTTAGAACTTGGCTTGGTATATCTATTCGAGACCACAATAATGAGTATTATGGATTTAATTAGAGTAACTTGTTTAAATTTGTAAATTTTAGGATTTCATCCAAATCGCCTTTCTATGTTGCTTATTAACTAACTACACCGGTTAGTTAACCTCCCGTTTAAACCCTTTTCCACTCTCATCTTTAGAGTGAAGATCCATTAGAAAAACTCGTAGAGCCAATCCTTTAAGAATTACACCAACTATTTGTTTCGTTACACCCTTACATCTTAATCTAGCCTGTTAAATTAAGTTTAATTTACAGTTGCTAGTTGCTTAAAGTGTAAAGTTTGTATTTCCCGAGTCTTGTGTCATTTTCTATCTTTGGTGCGGTTGGAAATTTGCACATTGCAAATGGGAATGTATATTAGTAGTCAAAACTCATGCGATTTTACTACCATCACAATTAATGGTGAATCCGAAGAGCGAAGGAACTATCGAAGGAATTATCCAGAATTATTATGATCGTGAAGATGGTGAGACTACTCCTAGTTTCGTATATAGTTAGATGGTAAAAAAATCGAAAAAATGAGAAAAATACAACAAAAAGAGAGAGAAAGAAAGTTTGAAGATAGTCGTTTCACAACTACCGAAGGAATTACACGAAGGATCGATTATTCGTTGATACGTCTAAAAAATCAACGATGTAGAGTATTATATAAAGTGGAAGATATCGCCACTTACCTTGTAGAGTATGTAAAGTCTGGGATGATTGAGAAGTTGACCGTTATGGGAACGCCAACATAGGTTGTTGTTTTTTATTGATGATCGAGACGTTATAAATAGTTGTGTCTTTATCATGGTAACGGTCGGGAAAAAGTGTCTAGCAACTTGTACTTTAGGCTTAATATATTTGTTTCTTGATTTTTATTTAACAACAATTTACTTTCCTCTCACCTAATGATTAACAATTGGTTTTACGCGAATGAGGACTTATTCGAGCATGCATGTCTATTCCGTCGTTACGGCCATGTATGCATGTCTTAGTTGCCTCGTTGGTTTACGACTTTTGGTGAAAGTTAGAAGGTTCCTACCCTATATCATTCTTCATCCTAACCGTTGGTTAAATTCTAATGGGGATGTGATCAAACACACATGTATATTCCGTCGTTACGGCCATGTATGTGTGCTTCAGCTGCCTTGTTGGATTGGTAATTCTGGTGAAAGATTGTAGAATGATCAACCGTTAGCCTTTCCATACAAAAACCCATATTTACCTTTATAAACTTGTTACTACTTGGCTTTAGTGATGGAGATGTGTATCCTTGCCAAGCTTATGATAGAATACTCGTCACGACCGAGCAAATGAGCGATCTAGTTACATGTTACCACATAGATTAGTTGAGTTGTTTAAGTAATTTAGACGCACCACAAAAATACCTAGACTTAAATCGGGGTACATTTAAAATATCTAAGCACAAGATTTAATCAAAAATCTTGTGCTAGTGTCTCAAAACCCACGAATGCTTACTCAAAAGTCCAAGTAATATCTAATACATCATAGTTTCTCATTAAAACTTGTCCTATGTTGTCCCTAGTATCCTACTAAATATTTCCAAGATATTTGTTCAATTCTTTGTGTGTGTATGTCGTGGCTTGGGCAAGAAGGGTCACACAACTTGCAACTTTGCATATCTAGCCATATCATGTACAATATTTAGCTAATTAAAGCATTGTACTCTTGATAGGATGGTTTGAGCAAGTGGACAATCAAATATCTCAAACTAACAAATCTAAGGCTCGTTGGTTTTAGAATTTGTGACTAAGAAGTTCTAACTAGCTTCTACCCTATAAATATAAGCTCACTAGTCACTCTTGATAAGTTCTAAAAATTCTAAACACTCTCAAGTAACAAACTTGACCCAATTCATCTCATTATATTCGGCTAGAACTAAACTCGAACCCTATTCGAGTTATTTCACCATTCACGCGAGCAAGGAAAAGGGTATAAGCTTTGAAGCTTAGTATATTACACGTTTGGGTGTAATACGAGTCGAACCAAACACATAGGACCTATTGTAAGTTCTAGCTCGAACTCACGTTGATTCTTGTTTATTTACGTCATTATAAATACTAGTTGCTTGTAAATCGAGATAAAGAATCATGTGTACATAAAACATGCATGGTTCGACCCATGCATGGTTCAAGCACGCTTATAAGTTATTCACTGTGAATGTGTGTGGTGCTAGAATAAATGAAACACGATTAAGAGAACAAGTAACGAACGAACAATGACTGAAATGAACCCATGAATGTAAATGAGAGGGTCATGAACCCGTTTTAATGAAAACTGTTAGGATATGTCATTTCTGCTGATATAGTTCATTTCTGCTGATATAGTCATTTCTGCTGATATAGTTCATTTCTGCTGATATAGTTCATTTCTGCTGATATAGTCATTTCTGCTGATATATAATTATTATATATACGTTCGGATATTAATCGGGTTTTAATATCACGAGTTGATAAATAGAACATATTTATTAAACGGAAACAATTTCACGTTTACGACATTCATCGAAATAATAAATACATTAATCGTGGGCACCACCACACAAGTGATAACAGTATATATAAACTTAAAATGAAATTTAGTTTGTATATAGAGTCGTTAGTTTAAACAAGTAAACTAAGACGTGACCGTATTTACTTAGGTATTTGACGGTGTGGTTTCGATACCTGCTTGGATATTTATATCAAACAGAGACTACCTGCTAAGGTGAGTTCATGGCCCCACATTTTTACAATTATATAAATGATTTATATCTTTGGGGTGATAACATGCTTGTTTTACAAACTGGACGCAAGGGTACATTTTATATAATGGTTATGTGTTTGCCTAAGTAGCGATAACCCACTGAGCCCATTATCATGAACTGTCAATTGCATAGTCGTAGTTGGGAATTACATTATGCGAGCGCGAATGTTATAAATAGATCTATTTGGGATTGACATCCCCGTTTGGGTGAGTAGCGCTCACTGTGCCGGTGTACCGGACAACAAACGTATACCATGTCGGGTTGGGATGTTTCGGGTTAGAACATCGTGAAGGGCATTATTCTGGCAATTAATTGCACACAGAATGGTCGAGCTTCGGTGTCATGAGCTTAGCAAACAATAATTACTTTTTGATGATGTTTGCATCTGTTGCTTTATCATACACTTGGAAATCTTGCGGTCCTACTTTTGGTTACATTAAACCTATGAATTCACCAACATTATGTTGACGTTTTAAAGCATGTTTTTCAGGTCAGTAGGGCATGAGATGCCGTGATACATTGGAGGTCTTTTGGGATGTCAAAGCTAGAGATTCGAGTCATAATATTTGTTATGTGAAAAATTACTAAATGTCGAAGTCTTTAACTTTATCGTAGAACGATTTAAAGCCTTGTGCTTATGTAATAAACGAATAAACTTGTTTATCCAATGTATCTTTTAAACGTCACACTTAGTGTCGTTCTTATATCTTGTGCTATTGACCCATAAAGTAACGCCCTCGGATATTCAATATTCCGCTGCATACTCAGATTTGAGGGTGTTACAATATGCAATTGAGTTGTTAAAGAAACATGGTCTAGATGAATGTGTCTCAATGAGTACACCTATGGCAATTGAGAGGCTGGATGCTAATTTACAAGGCACTCCTACTGATCAAACGACTTATCGTCGTATGATAGGAGGGCTTATGTACCTAACAGCCAGTCGTCCAAACTTTGCTTTTGCTACTTTTGTATGTGCTCGTTATTAAGCATGTCTTACGGTCAAACACCTCAAAGAGGTTAAACGGATCTTTCGGTACCTGAGACAGTCCTATAACATGGGCCTATGGTATTCGAAGGATTTCGGATTTGAACTAATTGCATATTCAGATGCGGACCATGCAAGATGTAAAGATGATTATAAAAGCTCATCAGGAGGATTGCAATTTCTAGGTGGAAGGCTTGTGAGTTGGAGTTCAAAGAAACAAGATTGTACTGCGATGTCTACTGCTGAGGCTGAATATGTTTCCTTGTCTGCATGATGTGCACAAGTTATTTGGATGCGTACTCAATTGCTTGACTATGGATACAAGTACAATCGGATTCCGATGTACTGTGACTCCAAGAGTGCCATTGCTATCTCGTGCAATCCTGTCCAGTACTCTAAGACTAAGCATATTGACATTCGATATCATTTTATTAAAGAACATGTTGAGAAGGGTACTGTGGAAATTTACTTTGTCGGGACAGAATATCAACTTGCGGATCTATTTACTAAAGCGCTTCTAAAAGAACGCTTTGAGTATCTGGTTCATCGCATTGGTATGAGATGTATGACTCCAACTCAGTTGGAAAGCCTGACAAAGTTATCTTCTTGAAAAGATCATACATCAAAAACATGTAAATAAATTTTTCAAAAACAAAAGAAAAATTGAAAAATTCAAAATCCCAAAAAGATTTGTCATATTTTTTATAAAAAAAAAATTAATAATTTAAAATGATCACATGATTAGATTTATGATTCCAAATTTTTATAAAAAGCTTTCACTTGAAAATATGGAATCATAATCTGCGGGGGAGTAATTGAAAATTTTCATTCATATACATCATTTCGGAAATAAAATAAAAACAATGATCTCTCAAATAAACTGAATTTGAAATATGCTATATTTTCAAGGGGGAGTTTTTATTTTAAACTCAAACATCTTCAATTTTGGACTACGAGCTTAGTATTATTTCATTCCAAGGGGGAGTTTTTGATAATGGTGAACAAATTTTGAAATGACTTCATTACTCGAGGGGGAGTTTTTGAAAAAGCAAAATCAAAATTCAGAATGTAAAACTAAAGGGACTGAAAGTGTAATTTCTAAATCTTTTTCGGTGGATATAAAAGGAAGAAATGTTTTTCATTTTAACTTTTCTTTTACCGAGTCATCTTATCGAGTTTGAGTAGAAAATCAACGAAAGTCTTTCGAGTTCATTACAACGATTACAACTACTTTTCTTACTCAAACGTAAGTGGATATGATTTGAGGTTCAAATAATACATGAGTTTGCATTATCGAGTTTAAACTCGGTAATATTTAGGATTACCGAGTTTGTGTTTTATAGAGTTTATGCAACAAGATTGAAATCAAGGACGATAATAAACAATGTTTATGTAGAAATAAGTGATAAATAGCTTAGGAATGGTTAACTAGTCGCTGAAATTGAAATTCGGAAGTGTATGATGTTTATCGAGTTTGATTATTATCGAGTTTGATTGTTTGTCTACTGTTTGGAGTCTGAAAAATGATAATAGAACATAAAACGAATCGAATTTGGTTTTTTCATAAGTTAAAATGCATCATTGTTTATCTAGTTTGTGAAACTCAGTCATAGTCAAACTCGAAAGGGTCAAAAAGTCAAACTCGGTGGTGTCACAAAGACAAAATTCAGTAAAAATGCATTTGTGGAAAAGTGAAGTTGTATTGAGAAAGAAATAATTTCGATGATTAATGCTTATGATGATTAATGCTTGAATGTCTGTGGAACAAAAAGATCAGTTTCTCATGTGGGGTGAAAACATCAAATAATTTTGAGAAAGAAATCAAGTTTCTATGAATTCTAAGCTGTAGGTCATATATATCTATTCGTAATTGTTTAAGTGGACTAAGTCATGTCCGGTTTCGGCCGTTTTCTGCAATGAACAGAATGAGGAGTGAGTGACTTAGTGTCCATTCAATTATTGAATTAGATATGTTTGTCTTCATTGTTTAGGAATCATGACAAAAAGTGAAAGTGAAAAGTTTTTTATAAACTTGAATCTGAAAATCCAAATCTCAATTGTTTAAGTGGACTAAGTCATGTCCGGTTTCGGCCGTTTTCTGCAATGAACAGAATGAGGAGTGAGTGACTTAGTGTCCATTCAATTGTGGGTTTGTGATTATATGATTCTATGTTATCATTATAAAGAAAGTTTTTGTCAAAAGATTTCTGGAAAAAGTTCTCAAAATCTGTTATTGTGTTAAAATGATACTCTTTCACAAAACAATTTTAAGAAGTTGAATGATTTCTCTTTAATTTTTAGTAAAAGAGTCTTGATTAAAATCAAAAGAGAAATCTTCATCATTCTTGAAAGAGTATCATGTCACAAAGAATTTCTGGTGAGGATATTCTAAAAACAGAAAGAGAGAGCTAAATCCATACGCGAAAAAGCAAATCAAAAGTGTGTTCGAAAAAGAATTGCCAGAACACACAAAAATGATAAATCAAAAGAATAATTCGAATAAAGCGTATGGCATGTGCTAGAAAAAGCAAGAACGAGCACATGAGAAAGAAACTGATCAAAAATATGTTCAAAAAGAATTGCCAAAACATATAAAACAAACAGAGTAGAAAAAGACAAAAATGTCAAAAGAATTATTTGTTATCTAACATCTCAATTTTATTCATTTAGTAATCATCATGGCACAACAACAACATGCAGCTGAGGTTTATCCCGATGAGCTGTGTCCTCCAAACAAACGATATGATCTTATGGATGCTAACAAGAAAGTTGATCTTGAACATGTGCAATGCCTACCGAAAAGCAAAATTCTGATGAACATCTTCAAGAATCATCCATTACAATTCAGCATTGCAGCTTCTTCCTTTATACCATGGATTTATATGGCACAGTTCTGGCATACTTTGAAGGAAGACGGTTCAAAGTATAGGCTCAGGTTTATGCTGGACAAGAAAGAACTTTCTCTTACACTGGATGACTTCAGAACAATCTTCATCTACCACAAGCAAATGACAACAATCATAATTTATTCGTGCCACTACCATCATTTTTGAACATGGTTCCATTCTATAAACAACAATTGGGCTTTACAATGGAGCTGAAGACATCATCAAGCTTTAAGACAACTGGTCTTCTGCAACCATGGCAAACGTTATGCAAGATATTTTCTAAGTGCTTGACAATACGTGTCACAGGATGGGATCAACCGCCATTGTAGATAATGCAAATGATGTATTGCTTTGTCAATAACATTTACGTGGATTATGCAAAGCTGCTATGGGAAGGATTTTACTATTCTCTTCATCATCCAACATCTTTGATTCCGTATCCAAGATTTACAAAGATCATCGTTAGTCATTACATGACTATCTTTCCTGAAATCTTAAGACGTGCTTGAGACATGTATCACAATCTACAAGATGATGACATAATGAAAAATATCTTTAATTCAGGAAGACACAAAGATAAAGTTGGCATGCAAATTCCAGATTAGATGATCACTGAAGAGATAAAGCACACAAAGCATTACAAGATGTATGCATAGGTGTTTGGGTTAGATGTTCCTCTGACTCAGTCACAACCAACTGAGTCTACCCAAGGAACGCATAGAACACCTAGCACCCCTAGGTCACTTAACCCTAAAATGGATGTAACAGAGTCAAGTGCTCCAAAATAGTCTACTGTGATTCATTTTTGTCTTCTTAAAAGGATATCTACACGTCTAACTCCACCAGCTCCAGTGCCAACTGTTGATAAAGCAGATGAGATAATCTTACAAGACACATTACAAATAAGTCTTGTTGAGCATAAAAGTCGAGAAGAGCAAGAAGCTAGAGAAAACGTGGAACTAGTCAACAAGCACTTGGCGTCTGAAGAGATTGAAAAGATGATGGAAGGATCTGAGAATGTTATTGATGATAGTTTATCTCCTAGGAATGATAAACCAAAGATTCCCAGCACTAGGTTAGAGCCCAGGAGTGATAAGGAAAGTCCGGAGGTGGAGATCACTAATAATAAAGAGGTGGAAATTACTAATGTTGTCATACCGGCCAATGTTAATAAAGAGGAGGATGAAATAACTGATGAAGTGTATGAATTAAAGTGAAGGGAGAAAGGGAAGATCATAAAGGAGTCTAGGAGTACACCATTCCCTACACCAATTAGATCTCCTAGGGCTCATACTAATCTCGTATCTTTGGATACTAAAAACTCCAGGAATTAACGGTAACTGATACTCAAACAACATCATCATCAAGATCATAACACACCAAATTGTCTAAAGCAAACCAACTTTTATCATTATTCAAAGCCAAACCTGCTTGGTTCAAACGATACAAGAATTTATTTCAAGAGTTACAGGGACGGTATACATATTTGTTTGAACATCTCAAAGAAAGATTTTTGTCAAGGAAGTCATTCGATACACTTGCTGATCATCTTCAAGAAGTCATGGTCAAATCATTACCCACTATGGTAGATATGCATATTAAGGAGCAGGTGAAAAAGCAAGTTTTTGAGCAGGTCAAAGATCAAGTTACAGTGTATGTTACGGAAGGGCAGATTATGGAAAGACAAAAGACTAAAGAAGAGATGGAACGGATGATTGCTAAAGCTATTTTACAAGAGCGAGGGTATATACAAGCCGAAATCTCCTTACAAATTCAAAAAGCAATTGATAATCACATTCCTTCTCAAGTTGATGCGTCAATAAGAAGTTATATGTCTGGTCACATCCTTCATGTTCATCCAGTTCAATCACAAACACCATCTGTTCCAGAACAACAATATCAACTGTATCTTTCCATGAAAAATGACCCTCAGTTGCAGCAACAAGATATAGCAATATGGTTTGCATTTTAGATGAAGTTTGAGAATCTTCAGGTACCACAAACTACATGTAAACCTTCTATCGTTCACCTAAGAGATCAGGACGATCCTCATGATTATGCTCATCCTGAGGGGGAGAATAGTGCAAAGCGACAAAAGACATCTGAGTATGAAGCATATGTGTTTGGAGAATCATCGTTTGGACAAGTCAATGAAGAGGAACAAGGTCCATCAACATCAGGTAATTAAGAGCAAGTAAATGATTATGATTTTTAGACTGATTCTTATGCTTCAGATGATGATGAAACACTGACGAAGCAAGTGTCACAAGATATTATGAAAGAAGTATCACTGACTATTGATGAAGCAAAGTTAAAGAAAATGGCTGATGAGATGTTGAGACAAAGATGCACTTCAGGAGATGAGCATCAATATCATATTGACCAGATGAAGAATTTCTTAAAAAGTGACATTGTTTAGGAAAGTAGAAAGGAAATTCTTGTCTCTCCACATCTACAAAAGACCACACCTCTAGTTCAAAGCTGTCAAAGAGATCCTGAAGCTCCAACACTATCTCTAATAAATCAAGATCTTTTGTATCTGAAGAAAGGAAGTTCAAGGCCCGAGAAGATAGTATTGTCACTTCACAAGTTTCCTGTAATTATTTTCAATGATGATGATATTGAAGAATGAACTTCCAAATGGGTAAATAAGTGTGTTAAGAAATTTAATCCTTATGCTTGATATTGGGTTGAACATTGGAAGAATCCTCATGAGAAGATATTCTACATAAAGAAACAAAAAGAGCCTGGAAAACCAAAGGAAGAGGTTTATTCAAATTCAAAGATCATTCAAGTCATCAAGACATACTGGGAATTGGGTCATGAATACAAGTTTACCACAGCAGCAAACGAATACCGGTGTCGAATCTTCATGTTTTCCTACTGATGTGATATGTACGCAAGAAGGGCTTCAAGAATAAGATGTTTGTATTGTTCAAGTATTGTTTTTCTATTAGTAGTATCCAAGAATGTGTTTCAACTGCTTGTGTTATCCAATGAATATGTTTCAACTGCTCGAGTTGTCCGAAAAAAGCAGTTTCCGCTGCTAGTTATGTCCGATAAAAGTTTCCACTGCTAGTTATGATTGATATCGGACAACAATGCAGGATTTGGATCTTAGATAGAACTGGATTTTATTCAGTTTATTCTTATTGATTTATGGCTCGTATTTTTGGAGATTTATTGAAGATGTGATTACAAAGAAGATTGTTTATCACTTATTTGACGATGAAGTGGAATTTCTTGGATGCGTGTTCTTATCATATCTTTTAGCCTTGAAGATAACTTGTTCGTGCTTTCATGATTTTATTGATAAAGACTTGATTGATCTAGTTTTACCTGATGTAAGGAGGTACATTATAGTACTCATAGGTATTTACTATCACTTAAAGGAGTTACGTTATTGTGCTCAGTGTCTCATAATAGATGAGGATTTTATCAAGAGATCGAGGTCTACTCTCGGAGAAGAAGTGTGAGTTTCTTTATCATATTTTAGTGCAAGATATAAGACATAAGTTTGGGTTATTCTACTTCAGCATCAAGTTCGTTATACTTAGTTTTCTTTATTAGTGATCACTACATAGAGCCTACAGAGTTCGAGATTCAAGAGATGGTAAACATATGGGTTTCAGGGGAAGCTTATTGATTAAATGTTTAACCATTTACATGCACCACTTGAGGGGAAGTGTTTACAAGTTGCTTATCTACTGAAGACCCCTATTGGATGATTACAAAAAGGGGAAGAAGATTATAGAGTTATGATTTGCAGCTTATTATATATGGTGGCATGATACAAAGGATATCTGATTGAGGGGAACTTAAAAGTTTTGTTTCATTCAGGGAGATGATTACATATCAACTTCAGGGGAAGCTTAGGCTTTATGATGAAGTTCGTACATGACTTTGTTTGTTTTGTCATCATCAAATAGGGAAAGATTGTTGGGATTCAAGATTTGATGAGACAAAATGAATAAAAGAATGAAACAAAAAGGACTAATTCAGCATTATGGGATTCTAGAAGACTTGAAGTCAAACAGTAGTTATCTTCTCATTTAATGCAGTCAAACATCGATTAATGCTGATTAAAGATCTCTTTCAATGCAGTCAAACAACGATTAAGGCTGATTGAAGATTAATTACAACTTGAAGATTAATGCTAATTTAGTTTCCTAATTATTTAGTCAACCATATTAAATACATTGACTAAGTGTTTAATATAATTGTTGAATGGAATTAGTTTTCTTTATAAGTCTTGATCTCTCCCTATATAAAGAGATCATAGACATAGGTTTAGATATCCAGAAAAGTATGTGTACACAAAGTGTTAAAGATGTAGACGTCTAGTAGAGTTGGTGTAGCCCCAAGGATCTTTGATCCATGTTAGATTGTAACCGTTCTAGAGTTGATCGTCTAGAATTGGGGCTTGATGGAAACGTATAAATGGTAAACCTTGTTGAATATCTTTGTTCTTATTCCGCTTTGTTTTTATAACTTATGAACATTGATATTATCCTAGATAAAGGTCTAAACAACCTGAGCTTAAACGATCTTTAGATTCTACAATGAATGGCAAGGTTCGTGACTATGCAGAAATAGGGTTGCAATGGTCTTTATCAGTATTCATTAGAAGTTCAATGATATGGGAAAGAGTGCATGATTTTTAACTTGAAATTGAAAGTTATCAACAGAAAGTTAACCTCACTGCACCAACAATATCTTTCCCAGGAATTGAAAAGCACAAAATGTTCTCCATCATCTATGAGCCCGTGCATGGAATCATATACAAGAATAGCAAGAAAGAGAAAATGGTGATGAGACATTCAGAGATTCATAAGTTTTATGATGCAACACTGAACAGAGTATTAGAAGGATTAAAGAGTTACAATAATGATGTTAAGTATGTCTATGTACAAAGAGAACTCACCAATGATAAAGTTGAGTATCTGAAATTATTTGAAGAAGAGATTGAAGTAAGATTGAAGTATCATAATTAAATGAGAAGATGGGAGATGTATGTGAATGGAAGACCACTTGGACCTCAAAGAGAACGCCCAGAATAATCGACCCTTAGGGGGAGATTATTAGGTTCATAAAAAGTGTCGATTATGTGGTTTAGTTATATTTAGTTAATACTCTTTATTTTGTTTAGAATAAAGTAGCTTGTAATAAGGTATATTATGCTAAAAGAAAGAAATAGCATAATTACCAAAGATTAAGGACTAGAAGTGAAAAATAAAGGAAGGGAAGGCTTCTTCCTTCTCCTATAAATACCCCTCTAATCATCATTAAAGGGTGATGCCTTGTAATAAACATTTTCCCTTTCCATCTATTTTATAACATTTGAAATTTGAATACTTGCCCTCCTCTACTATTCTCTCCAAGCTTCTATGGTTGATTATGTATGATTCAAGATAAACAAGACCTAACAATGTTTTTCTTCAATATCAGAAATCATCTTTGTGAAGACTTATAGCATATGTATTAACTTAGTTTTTGCCTTGAGTTGTGTGGAGGGCTTATTTCTTTTCACACTTTATCCATACATTTTTTTTTCATTCTTCAACCCCTTCAATGCTTATCAAGATGTCATTACTAACACCTTGTTATGATTGTTCTAGTGTTAACTTATGTCTTAGTCCGCATTATTCCCGTTTCGTATTCTTCTCCAACTCATACCTAAGGACTGCTATTTCTAACTATGGATTGTCTTTGGGTAGATCCCTCCGGTTCTTGTTGGATCATAGGACTAATACCTAACCTAACCAATTTATGACTTCAACATTGTCAGGTATTAAGAGGTTGTTAGGTATTTGAACATAACCATAAAACCTTTAAAATTCAATCAAAGTGTTTGATAGAATTATCAAAATCGTTTGACACTTTGAGAGTTTCATATTTTGGAAAACTCCCCCTACACACGTGCATCGATAAACGAAAGTGTTTCGCACATGTGGGTTGAAGCGAAAAGTACTTTGAGTCTTTAGATCACTTATTCTTTATTTAGATCACATTTTAATCACATTTCTTCCCTTATTTTAAATACTAAGTTACTTAGTTTTTGAAATACCAAGTGATTAAAATTTGTCATGAAAAATTCAAGGGAAGAGAAATGTTTTAGCATAAATATGTAGAACATTTTGATTTTGCTTGCTCCCCCCTAACAATACATAGGACTCCATGGCATAGCACCAATGTAATGTTTAGGAAAGCAGAGAGTGTCGAGTACACAATTTTTGAAAGTTTATGAAATGACATTTGAGAATACTTGAAAAAACTATACTCAGACACTGGATCATCTTATAACAAATCTCCAAATATAGGTTATGTCATTATAACTGATTTGTTGTTAAGAGACTTTTGATAATGTTTTGAATATATAAGAATTGTCGTGAGATGATGTATCTAAAAGCATTAAAACTTTGTTTTTCAAAAAACTCTCCCTCAACAATTGACTCATTTATAAAAATGACACCACTTGTTAAAATGTCTGTCTTTGAAAACTTTGTGAGGGATGGAGTGTTGAACACACAATTTTGAAAGATTTTGAATTGTCATTGAGAAATTCTTGAAAATTTGTGTTCAACTTTTGAAAAAACCACATGTTAGAAGACTTCTCTTATAACGCTAAGGATAAATGCACTTATGCATACACTTTCCCATTTCTTGAGCTTAAGACTTTGAATGACTTGTATAAACTGCTCAAGACCAAGAAAATTGCTTTTCTCGTTGTTAGGATAAGTTATCTATATAGATAAATTTTCCTTTCTTTGAGGTCCGAGTTGCAATCTGAGAGCGATTACAAGTCATAAAGAAAATTAGAAATGACATGTTTTGAAAACATTTTAACTCTTGCTCTAACTTCATTTACATACCCGTGACAATATTAATCGTCATTTCTAGTTACGTAAATGTTATCGATTCCAAGAGACATGTCGAGAAGATTCTTTTTGGAATTTTTGATTTTCTGATTTTGTATTTGCTTTTTGAAATTTTATAATTTTGTATTTGGTTTTATAAGTTTTATATTTTTGTAAATTCTTTTTCAAAAATATTTACATGACGATGTTTGAATGAAACCTATCTTGTGATAGAGCTTTCGTAAACATGTCAGGTAACTGGTATTTAGTTCTGACATAGTACAGTTTAATTATACCACGTTCTACCTGTTTCTTAATGAAGTGGTAATGGACATTGATGTGCTTGGTACGGGAGTGCTGCACGGGATTGCATGAGATTGCTATGGCTGACTGAGAGTCGCAGTACAACGGTATTTTGTTGTAGTCAAAGCCATAATCCTTAAGCTGTGTCCTCATCCACATTACTTGAGCATAACTCGCAGATAACACCACATACTCTGCTTCTGTTATAGACATTGCACTGCAGTCTTATTTCTTTGACATCCAACTGACTAGCTTTTCACCTAGGAATTGTATTCCTCCAGAAGTGCTTTTGCGAGTATCAAGGCATCCGACATGATCAACATCTAAAAATGAGGTTAGTTCAAAACCAGAATCCTTCGGATACCAGAGTCCTATATTTATGGTTCCCTTTAAGTATCGAAAGATCCTTTAAACCTCTTTGAGGTGTCTTTCTGTTGGTCTTGCTTGATAACGTGCACAGTAACATACTGCTTGCACTATGTCTGGTCTACTAGACGTCAGATACATGAGTGACCCGATCATACTACGATATCGTGTTTGGTCAACGGGTGTTCCACTAAAGTCTGCATCCAGTTTAGGTTTAGTAGCCATTGGTGTACCAAGGGTGTCACATTTGTCCATTTCATGTTTTTAAGTATTTCCAAAGCGTACTTGGCCTGGTTGATAAAGATACCTCTTGGGGATTGGTGGATCTGAAGTCCTAAGAAGAATTTTATTTCCCCCATTAAGGACATCTCAAATCTACTGTGCATCAGTTTTTCAATTTTTTAGAAAATTTTGGGTTTGTAGACCTAAAAATAATGTCATCTACATAAATTTGCACAAGTAGAATGTCCTCCCGTATCTTATCGTGAATAGAGTAGGGTCAATAGTACCTTTAGTGAAACCTTTGGACATCAAGAAATTTGAGAGTTCATCATATCAGGCTCTTCGAGCTTGCTTCAATCCATATAGAGCTTTCCTTAGACGGTAAACTTTCTCTAGATGATCAGGATTAACGAACCCATCTGGCTGAGCAACATAAACCTCCTCCTTTAATGGACCATTAAGAAATGCCGTTTTAACGTCCATCTGGTAGATTGGAAAAGATTTGTGTGCAGTGTAGGTAATAAAAAACCGAACTGCTTCTAAGCGAGCGACTCGTGCAAAAGATTCCTCGAAATCAATACCCTCTTCCTAAGCATATCCCTTAGCTACAAGTCATGCCTTGTTTCGAATAAAAATATTGTCTTCATCTTTCTTGTTTTTTCACAACCAGTTTAGTTTTATCATTGTCTATCTAAAGGGTTTGTCAACAGGTTCCCAAACTTTGATTCGGTCAAATTGATGAAGCTCTTCCTGCATTGCCTCAATCTATACGTGATTAGCCATTGCTTCCTTAATGTTTGTCAGTTTAGCGGTACTCACTGCGAGTGTGAACATGCATATTTTAGGATCTGTAGACAGTTGTCTTCTTGTCTGCACTTGCTTGGATGGATTTCCACGAACTTGTTCTAACGGGTGATCTTTAGTCTAATGGTAGTCGGAACGGTGTCGTTGGTAGAATGTATGCATATTTGAAGTATCAACATTTCTTGAGGAAGACTCAAGAACTTTTTATATCGGTGTACAGAATGGGTTGATAAATTTATATGGTTCAAAATGTGCATCTGCTGCTTGATTATCATTGTTTTCCTCAGCGTGAACAGTTGTTGTTGGAGTGATCGGTTCTGTTGTTATCATTGGTTTTTCCTCAGCTTTTACTGTGATCAGTTGTATGTTGGAAGAACTTTAGTGATCGGGATTCATAATTTTGTGACGCGTTGAACATACTGTGTCAATAGTTTGTGATGGTCTTGTTGTGGGAGAATTAGGTCTAGATGATGAGTAGGAAGAAAGTGAAAGGACTTTGGCACGCGCTTCTGTGATTTCTTGTAGGTATGAAATGTATTTTTCGAACAATGGGACCTTCAATTATTGATTATCATTGTTTTCCTCAGCGTGAACAGTTGTTGTTGGAGTGATCGGTTCTGTTGTATGTTGAACATTAGCTATAGGTTGTGTGTCTTGTTGTGGAGAATTATCAGAGAGAGAGGAAGACTTTGGCACACTTTGATTTTATGTAGTGAAATATTCTTCGAACAAAGGACTTAATAGAAAATCTAACTCTTGTTGTGACGAATCTGCTTTGTCTGCTGGAGGAGAAACATTTGGAACCAGCATTGAACTTGAAGGTTCATTGTTGTGGTCGTGAGTTTCGAGTTCTGTACTGTTATGAACAGAAGTCTTGTAGTTGGGGCACGGGGCCGGAGTTGTCATAATCTGACGCCAGTGACAATTCCTTGATTTCATCAAAGTTGATATAAATGGATTCAACTATTAATCTAGTTATCTTGTTGTAGACTCAATATCCCCTTGAAGTTGTCGAATATCCCACAAAAATGCACGGATCCCCTTTCTCCTTTATCTTGTCTAGATTTTCATCGTCTCTTACTAAGTAACAAGTGCAACAAAACATATGAAGGTGTTTGAGAGAATGTTTCCTTTCATTGATGATGTGGTAAGGTCTCTTTTCATGTATGGGGATTATGAGAGAGCTGTTTTGGGTATAACATGCGGTTGCTATTGCTTCATCCCAAAAGAATAAAGGTAGTTTAGAAGCCGAAAGCATCGTTCGAGCAGCCTTAACGAGAGTACGAGACCATCTTACGACAACGCCATTCTGTTCAGGTGTTCAAGGAGTTGATGTTTGGTGTTTAATTCCTTCTTATTTAAAGTATGCATGGAGTGTCTTGTTTAAGAACTCTGTGCCTCTGTCAGTTCGAACCGTTATGACTTGAGCTTAAAGTTTACGTTGAATCAACTTTATAAAGTATTTAAGTACTTCTAGAGTTTCATCCTTGGATCTCAGAAAGAGAGTCCATGTGTATCTTGAATAGTCATTGAAAATTACCAAAATGTATTTCTTTCCATTGATGGTTTCAATCCGCATTGGACCGGATAAGTCCATGTGAAGCAAATCTAACCATTTCTTCGATCTTGTGACGGTTAATGACTTGAAATAATTTCTTTTTGCTTTACCTATTTCACAAGATGAACACAGTTGATCCTTTACAAACTTCAACTTTGGTAAGCCTTTCACAATATCATTCTTCAAAAGCATGTTAATGGTATCAAAGTTAAGATGAGAAAGTCTACGATGCCATAACCATGCTTGAGTTGGTGAAGCCTTTGCTAGGAAACAAATTGGAGTTGGTGAAGAAGATTCTTAAAGAGCTATTGTGTAGAGATCAGATCCACGAGTACCCGTAAGTAGGTCGTTTCCCTAAAGATCTCTAATATAGCATGCGGATTTTATAAAAGCAACTTCCATATCTGCATCACATAATTGACCAACAGAGAATAGATTGTGATTATGTCCTTTGACGTAATAAACCCTTTTGATAGTTACATTTCCTTGAACCAAATCCCCGTAACCAAGAATTAGTGCAAACTAATCATTACCGAACCATACCTTACCCAAATATATTTCAACAAAATTGCACAACAACTTGAGATTGCCAGTCATGTGCTTTGTGCATCCAGAATCAACAATGAATAGGATGATTTGCACAATCTGTAAGAGAATTAGAGGACGATGGAACATTTGACAAATGGGATCCTAAAGAGTTTGTGAGCTTCAAGACATTAGTTATCCTAGATGCATTATCTATAGTAGGACTAATACTTGTGTTCATATTTTCTTTCCTAATTTTAGGCACCCATTTCATTTTTGTCTTAGGAATCCATTGATATCCTGATGGACATTGTTTTTCTATCCGCCATGTCCATGCCTTACTGGTTTTCTCATACCTTACTGGTTTTCTCATAAAGCATCCTATAGTAACTCCTAGATTTCTGGATAGTGGGGTCTGAAGCAACTATTTTCTTAGGGGGTGTTGCAACAGATTGGTTCAATTTTCTTATGGGTTTTCTATGTCTAATGGGCACTACTTGAGGCTTCTTAGATCTAGCATTCATGTCATTCAAAAACTTAGAAACATAAGCATCATGAATTGAATTAAACACACATCTGCCACAAGTTGCACAAACAACATTAACATTCAAAGTTCTAGACTTTAAACTATCATTACACCCAGTTACAGACTTTGTTTTATTTGAAATACTAGAAATCATACGGTGGTCTTCTACTTCCTTCTGCTTAATCTTCAATTGACTATTGTTCTTCTTAATCTTTACTTAATCTTCACTTGACTATTCTGTCTTTGGCAAACACATTATATTCATTGTTAGTTGGTACTTGTTCCAATGGCTCAGTATCATAGGTAGGTCTAAAGTTGTCATCAGTGACCTGTAGAACCTCCTGAATCTTTGCCATGTACATATATTGTGCTTCCAGTTCTTGCTCATCTGGCTCTTCATCAGTGTCATGTAGCCAGTCACTTTGCTCAGCACTTAAAGGCACACCTTTCTCTTCTTGCTTGCGCAACATCATCTTTTCTTTGCGGTAAGAGTAGTTTTTTACCTGCTTTTGTTTCCTGCACTCCTTAGCAAAATGACCATACTCCTTGCAATTGAAACACTATATCCTAGTCTGCTGAACCACCTAATTACCTACAGTCTCCCTAGCCTCAGCAATTGTTACTGTCCTCTGATTCCCAAACTGCCCAGTCTGTCTGTCATTCCTAGTTCTTGGTGTGTAATCCACATTCTTATTTATGAAGTTTGATGAGGTTCTGAGGTTATTGTTGGTAGGTTTGTAGATCTTTGTGAGATACTTAGCAGTTAGTGTTATACTCTTTGCATATCCTTATCTTGTTGAGCCTGTTCTAGGTCACTGTCTTCTTCAGATACAGATAAAGATGGAGGTGTTCTTGGTTTAGCAACTTCTTTGCCTTTGTTTCTGGTGGGTGCATAAGAACTAGTTGATGATGTGTGTCTAGAGGATGTGGTCTGGTGTTTGTGTGGTTTTGGTGCATGATAGTAGTTGCCATTTGGATACTGTTGAGCAGCAACAACAAGTGCGAGAGGATTTGCATTTCTGGCTATCTTTTTAGCACGGATTTCATTAACTTCATTATGGTATTGTTTTAGAATGTCAAAGAGTTTGTGGTATGATTCTTTGTCAATAGTTTGCTTGACAACCGTCATAAATCTTGACCATTTTGGTTGGAGTTGCTCCAGAAACTAAACGTTAACTTGCATAGTAGCAACTTCCAATAGGTCATCATACCATTTCATTCATCATTTTGTAGAACCTTGAGTAGTATGATTCAATTGACTCTCCATCTCTTGAAGTAAACTTGCCAAACTCCCAAAATAGATTGGTCTTGACATCCTGCTTGTTAAGTGACTCACCTTGCTGCAGTCGTTTAATGGCTGTCCACATTTCTTGAGCTGTTTTGCATGCATCAACTGTGGAATAAATTTCATCCCCGATTCCACTCAAGATCATATGAATTACTTCAGCTTCAGCATCAATATAAGCACGGTGTTCATGTAATGTGTTCTCATATGTTTCTGGAATAGTGTGCTCAGGTATAGGTGGATCTGCTTTAGTTGCTGGTTTAGCTGAAACAAGGACTTTTGTCATTACATATGGATCATTGAAGATACACTTCTTCAGCTCTTTCATATTAGGCTTCGTGTCAACATATCTCATGAAACGTGATTGCCACTGAGCATATCTTCCCGTTGCAAGCATTGGTGGACGGTCTTTGGAACCTGCTGCCATGATGTCATTGTGCATTTGACTGTTGTTGTTGTTGTTTGGAGTAGTCATGATGAATGATTGATGTGTTATGAAGTGAAAATGATTTTGTAGGATCTTAAGTAGGTAAAGTGATTGTTGTTGTGTATTTGTGTTGTATTTGAAACACAAATTAGATACTAAAACTGTAAGATAAACGTCTTATTTCACAGGATTTTACAAAGGTCTGACGTATTTCTCTTTTTAAACTTCCTGAGCTTATTTTGCAGAATGAACTAAATATGTATTATTTCACACAATGAAGTGATTATGTTATATTTCGCACAATGAGTTGATCATGTAATATTTCGCACAACGAATTAATGTCATATTTCTTAGAAAAATGTCATATTTCGCACAACATAAACCTGTGACATATTTCTCAGAACATATTTCGCACAACATAAACCTGTGACATATTTCTCAGAACATATTTCGCACAACATAAACCTGTGACATATTTCTCAGAACATATTTCTCACAATTCAAAACATATTTCTCAGAATTCAAAAAATGTCATATTTCTCACAAACGCATAAAACGACACATATCACTTAAAAACACCTAAAAACATACTTTTTGATCATTTTTCTTGATTCTTTTTGCAAAACTAACTTTATCTAAGATATATCTATCATAAAAAAACAAACTTTAACACTTTTAACACCAAAAAATTTACCACTTTTTTTGAGTGATTTGGCAACGTATACTAAGTAAAGACCAAATATTCCATGTTCGACTCAGTATTTGAGGCTAACAATACAGGTGTGAGTTCTCACCTCAGTGATTATGTTTCTAATTTTTGTGATGTTTTTATTATGTGCATTTATCCTTCTGTTTCAGTTGGTGATGGTCACTCTATACCCATTACCAACTCCGGCCATAGTATTTTGCCTACTTCTCATCGACCCCTTCATTTGCAAAACGTTCTTATTACTCTAAATATTGTCAAAAATTTAATTTATGTTCGTCAGTTTGTTCGTGATAATTGTTGTACTGTTGAGTTTGACGCTTTTGGTTTTTCTATTATGGACTTCCTAACTTGTCGGGTGCTGCTACGCTGTGATAGCACTGGACATCTTTACCTTGTTACGAACCCCTCCAACATTCCTTATGATTTCCTCACTATCAAGAATTTAACTTTGCTCGCTGCTTTGAGGAACGGGCCACATATATCTATCCCTCATTTATGGAATGGCTATGGAGATGTGATTGGCTTCAGCTTCGTTTTCAAAACACACGGTATGGGTCTGTGCACTTGACACTATTGACATGCTCTGATCACCATTCGGCCGTTGATGCTTGGTAGCGGGTGCAAGTTTTCTATTTATAATCACGACTAATTAACTACCAAAAATGCATACGAGCAAGTATACTCGTTCATTCCTAGTAATGTTGGGTAAGTGGAGTTCATTCTACGGGACTTGGTAATAATCATTATATAATAACGGAATAAGCAAATAGGTTGTCACAATCCCTATTACTTGTAAACTTATATCTTTAGAATCTTTAATGGGTATTATGGATTCGATCTATGATGTCTTTCACAATTCCATAAATATATGTTAAAATGGTGGTGAACCCTTTCGGCCTATGAACACCAATCCTTCTAACCATTTTTAATCCAATTACTATGAAAATCATGATTATGTAAAGTAATTTCAACGAGTCCTTTCGGCCTATACTCGAGTTTAAGATCAAACAAGCCTTTTAAGCATGTTAATTATGAAACTTAACTGAAAATCCTTTCGACCTATAAATCCAATTTTAGGTTTCATTAACATGTAATCCAACATGTTATTACTCTAAAAAATTACAAAACAATTCATAAGATTCACGCATACAATCATAATCAACACATCATAATCAATTACATATCATTTGCATAAGTATATCAAACACTACTTATAACTCATTTCATTAAACTCAAAACGTAACTCAAACATATTATTCATGACAATAAAATAAGTAATCTTTTTGGGAATTTAAGAACAAGGATTATACCTAGCCAATGATTACACAAGAAAGTCTAGACTTGGATTTAGAGCAATCCAAATGCCTTCAATCAACAAAGAATACCAATTC
Organism: Tanacetum coccineum; assembly: GCA_026074375.1. Classification (NCBI taxonomy): domain Eukaryota; kingdom Viridiplantae; phylum Streptophyta; class Magnoliopsida; order Asterales; family Asteraceae; genus Tanacetum; species Tanacetum coccineum. The sequence goes on along the minus strand of BQNB010019958.1, from coordinate 13,841 downwards.
TTAAACACCAACAAGAAACCAAGATCAATGCCCACGTTCTTGCTCTACTCTTGGAATTTTTAGAACTATTCTAGCTTTTTAAGAGAGTAATTAGGGTTTCTAAACCTTGGTCAAGGGTTATAGAAGTGTGTTTTAGGTCTAGGCCCCCTAATATGATTATATAGGCTAGATACATGCCCCTTAAGCAAGAAAATGAAGTTCTAGAGTTAATGAAGGGAAATGATCGGGTTTGGAGGGTAATGGCTCATTAATTCTCCCATAATTGGTAATTTTGTAACTTCCAAAAGTGGCCAGCCGGGCGGCTGGGATTCTAGCCGGGCGGCTAGTTTGCTTCAGCCAGCCTGGGCGGCTGGGACTTCGCTCCAAAACGTAAAGTGTTGTTTTCTTGGCCAATTTTCTTCCTTTTTGCTTCCTTTTGGTTTGGGTTGGCCCATACAACTTATAAATGGATTAAATACTTGTATTTGGACTATAATGGGCCTCCAAACCTCTTATCCAAACGTAACTTGTCGGGAAATCTCCGAAAGTCATTTTCTTCACGTTTTCTTCTCTTTTTCTTGTCTTCTTCCATCTTTGCTAACTACAAACATGTAAACTTCACTTTGCACAATATTAGCAACAAAAGTTCTTTATTTAACCAAATATTTCATATAAAAGCACAAATAACGCTCCTTAAAACATACTCGATTTAAGTGTTATTAAATTCCCCCACACTTAAGCTCTGCTCGCCCTCGAGCAGGTTTAGCATTTAATAAAAGTAATTCCAACAACCTCTTGATAATGTTTAACAAAAGTATAATCGCTCAAGTAAGAATAATTATTGTTTCAAAGTTTATAGACGAATCCTTGACAATACCCGCACGATTTTCGAACTAGATAACACAACTAACCACCTTACGAAATAAGAACTTTTGATGAATTCACTCAACACTCGATATTTCTATTTTTGGTGGTGGTGTAAGTAAATCACTCATTTGCTCAGTCATGATTTCGTGTCATACCATAGGCTTGTACAAGTATAAAAAATAAATCTGATGGGGCGAGAGCACCCGAAAAATCTATCAAAAGGACTTTTATTGGTTAAGATTTCGGGCATGGGATATTTTTGGTTCGGTTACAAACGAAAAACAAAATTAAGTCTAGAATAGCTAGTCACCACAATCCAAGTGAAATGATTACATACCTAATTTCCTCTCGATCGATCACCGGTGTCACGTCTTAGCACATTGGCTAATTGACACCCTAATTTTACTTCTTCTTCCTTCATCTTCATAATTTATAGCACATTGGCTATTTTATTATATTTTTTTCCTTTTTTTTCAAACACTTCCGTCTCCCCTATACTTTGAATGAGCATACACCACAAAAATACAAATAAGAGTAGCTACCTCTGTCTTTGTTGAAATAGCACACACAAAATACAAAGTGTAGTCAACAAGTAATCATCAAAAAATCACCATACATACCAAGTAACTAGCAATCCATAGACTCAACTAAGGTTAAGCTAAGGTTAAAGGTGTAAATATATTTTTATATATTTTTTTCTGGATTTTATCAAATGAACAGGATGGCTCAGATGGTGTACTAATTGTATCTAGCACTAAAAGTGAGTGCTAACAAATGGGTATAAAAGAGTGGTTAACTAACCGATGTGGCTAGCTAAAATCATTTGTTATAAATTGGAAGTCCATTTGATGTAAATCCTAATTTGCCTTTATCACTTAAATTTACCATAATCATACAAGTATGATCTCACTACGGAAATATAATGCATAACAAGCACAAGTTCTAGAATCGAGTCAATCACCGACACACTCATAGCAAAAATGGAATTAAGCATAAAAATAATACTTTTCATACGAAATAGGCTTCAATTCCTCAAAATTTTGAGTAACGACTACAAATGTGTTAGCAAATGTTATCGATCCTAAAAACGGATAGCTCGAATAATCGGGATATGTCAAAAAAATCAAATAGCCTCATTAGTTGTTGGAATGATTTAGTCGTTTTTAATATATACTCCTTACGTGCGAAAATAACTAAATCCTCGAGGGCGACACTTATATCCCTAAAAATTTAAAAATTACACTAGAAATTATACAAAAAGTTTAAAAACTAGATCATTATTCCTATTTACTTCCCTCCCTCACACTTAAGTTTTGAATTGTCCTCAATATAAATAAACGAACTTCAAAGCAAAGAAAATAGGAACAATTAGGATGAATGATACTACCCGGATTAAATACGCATCTTCCGTATGTGGTTTTTGTGCGCGACTTGAGTTTCCTTGAAAACTCGATTTTGATAAACCACCAATACTTCTCGTATATCAACCCTGCAAATACTGCAAACACAATACTGCGAATACTACTATATAAAATAAGAACATCCTAAATTCCATAGAGTAAGTACTAAAACATATTTTAAAACATCCTACGAATTAAAAATAGAAATTAAAATTATCCAACATGAGCAAGAGTTTAGAATCAAACTTGATCAAACGATTAATCTCGCATTTCATCATCGTCGCTCTCCACACAATCTTCCGTCGAATCAAAATCTTCTCTATGGAATCCTACTAACGATCCTCTAATCTCATAACCTAAACTAGGGACAATATAACCTGCATGATAACCATCACCATGTGCTTCATAGTGGTCTCCTCCAAAATATGGACTACCCGTATCGGGGTAATGCGTGTAAGGGAGTGGATAAGGAACATATGGGTAAGGGTATGGTGTAACATTTGGTGGTTCGTAAGCGGGATAAGCAAAGTTGGATTGATCCGCCAAATGGTGAAGGATAGGCGCAGAATGCTCAAGTATATAGTTATTCCTCATAAGCATTGAATCTCTCCAAACATCCCTACGCTCAATTTCGTTCAAGCTCGCATTCTAATCTCCCTAACTTGAGTCTAACCCTCTTGGTTCTTGTCTCTCCCTTCTTGTCTGACCATGTCGTGGTGCTTCTTGTTCAGTTTGCATCAAAGTATGGGTCCACTCATCTAGCTCATTTGCCAACATCTTGACTGTCCATGTTTCACACTCGATTGGTTCCAAACATTTGGCCACTTCTTCTTTATTAAGATATCCTAACGAATGAGCAATCTTGGTCACGTAATGACCTCCATAAATTAGACTATTTTCTTTAAGACCCGGAGCATGCTTACAAAGATGATCGACAATTACCCAAGACAAGTTAATACCTCGCGACTCTTCCAATGCACTCATCATCTACATATATCTCTTTTGACACCTCTCCTTACTACCTGCCCTATGAACCAAAGATCCAACCAATAACTTATGCACAATCCTCATAAGCGATTCCTTAATCAGTGATGTCCTCGGGTTAGTACTAGTTGGTTTTCCAATCTTTTGCCAAAACTCCTCATGGTTGAATAACTTGTCATTAACTTCTAACTTAGTAAAATGTATAGCAAACAACCCATGATTCAATTCGTCTTTTTCATACAATCCTAACAAAATCGTAAACTCGGGTAAAGTAAGCACTTTCTCAACTCCACAAAGCCTAAACCAAATGCACTTTTCTATCATCAACCTAGTCCTATCAACTCCTTTATCAAAATACATCATTGAGAAGAACTCTAAACACCATTCCAGATAAACATCCCCATAAATAGAAAAAGCTCTCTCCCATGAGTAATCAACAAAAACGTCCCCATCATCATGAAGGTATTCGTATTTCATCTTGTCTTTCAAAGTTTCCTTAATATTATAATCATATAACAAAGTCCAACTCGGCACCCTCGGTATTCCAAATCCTTTACCTTGCAACCTAGATAATCGTTCACAATAAGCGTGCCTTTCTACCGACGGTAACTCTCTCCACTTCAAATTAGCATTCTTCACTTGTTGTAAATGATATTCAATAGTACCTTGCTTATTCCTTTTCTCAAAATTTGCAATAAGCAGGTTTGAATTTGATCCTTGCATAGCTTTCTGCAAAAACAACAAATATAAGCATAAACAAGCATAAATGAACTAATAACACCTAACGTAGAAGCCTCTAGCTAGCTAATATCGAACGGGAAAAAGGGTCCAGACTAGAAACACTCCAGCCGCCCAACACAACCTTCCAGCCGGTCGGCTGGTGTCTCGTCGCTCTCCCAGCCGTGCGGCTGAGCAGCCCAGCTCGTCGGCTGGCCCTTGTCTGCCGCACCAGTTGGTTTTTGGGTATTTTCCGCATTTTCTAGTTTCTTTCTAAGTTTTCCTACTGCTCTATGGGTGCTCCTAAACCTCCCAAAATCATTCTCAAACGCGACTACCTCCTAGAATTCATTTCGCTAACTTTGACTTATTTCGCCTAAACTTCAAATTTACCAAAATCAAATGAGTGATCCATATAATCAATCTAGCATCATCTAGACACTCAAAATCAATCATATACCACCGTGAATTCCTTAACTCCTCATCAAATCAACAGAACATTCAACCTTAAAATTTTCAGATTTAAAAATCATCATCATTCAGTCTATACTTAACAAATCATTCTTATTCTTTTTGCAATCTCATCTACTAACATATACCCATTTAATCATAGAATGAATTAATCTAATTCGAAACGAATTAAAATCCCCTAATTTCGACCTAAAATGATGAACACGAATTAAACTCTTAATTGATTCGAATTAATGTAATTGCTTACCCTTTTTGGAGCCATGGATGATCCTCAAACACATTCCGTACTTGCAATTGGATAAATCTACACGAATTCGATGATTCCAAGAGAGTAGTGTGTGTTGTGTGTGTATTTTAATTTTTTTTGGGTTTTATACCATTTTCTAGCCGGGTGGCTTCTTTTCTAGCCGCATAGGCTGGAAATTAACACCTTAGTACCACTTAACTTTTTATCCTGACTTGTTGGTCAACACACGTGCTTATGTCCGGTTGAAAACAACATGAGGTCGATCATTTGTTTATCAAATGTTTGCAAAAAATCACACACTTCACAACATACTTATTGGCAAAATCAAACTACAACTAAAACTAATAAACAAAATATAATAAACCTCAAACTTTAATTAATCAAACCATAACCATAACCCAATCATCAAAAGATGTCTTAAACCATAACCAAACATAACCGAAATTACCAAAATGATAAATTGTTTTTAAAAGAGGATGCAAAATGTAAGAGGAGACAAACATCCTTGGCACAAGAGTGGTGTCTTATTCTTCAAACTTCATTCTTCATACTTCATTTTTTGGTTGGGTTGGTGAGCTCTCTAATCAAGAAATTGATCAAACTTTAGAATGTCCCCGAAATGAATTTTCTGGAAAGCTTCCTATTAGTCTTTTTAGTCTTAAACATCCTAGTGAACTTTCGCCCCACTTAGAGTAGTCACTTCAAATTTCGCATGCCAAGTTTCATCGCCTTCAACTTTCTTGTAAGTTCCATACCCTTTATTCCCCCAATCTGTGTTCTTCAATTGGACTGGAAGTGAACCTAGAAAATCAATGAGTTTCTTGAAAACAATAATATTTTTGAAGGGATTAAAGTAAGCTTTCATCGCTAAAGCTCTTTCCATATCATCTTTGATATCTAAAAACGATGGTGCAACTGGTTTATATTTTAGATTGCCATCTTCATCTCTCCCCACTTCAAAGCAACTCAATCAATCATCTTCCTCTTCTTGTGCAAATTGTCCAAGTAAGCCTTTGCTCTTAGCTTAGGAAAGTAGGTATGACGAATGACTCCATCATCAATGCACAAAGTACCGCGCCCCATGTCTATAAATGCTTCACAATTTCTCAAAAATAGGTATACCAACAACAAAGGAAGTTCCTTGTCTATCGGTATGTCTAAAATCAAAAGTCAACCAAGTAAGCTTGATACCCGATTTGGATCCTCACATTCTTAAATTCTCCCATAGCCTTAGCTTGTGTGTTGTCCACCATGGTAAGATTGGAGTTATAAGGCTTATGATCTCCTAGACCAAGACTAATAAAAAGACAATAGGGCAGCACACTCACACTTGCCC
>BQNB010019957.1:0-66111 GCA_026074375.1 Tanacetum coccineum | reverse complement strand
ACACATCTTGATTCTCCGTAACTCGAAATCACCAGTTCCTTTGAATTTTTCGATGGCAAACTTGGCTCCCGTCATTTTTATCCTTTCGTTGTTTTGTTAAACCTCTTGTTACTGTTTCTTCTTCTTTTTCGTTTATACGTCAACGAGAAAACCGAAACGCATCGATATTCGATAAACCAAAAACCAATTAAGCTTTAAGTCTTCTTCACCCTGTTAACCCGGATAATCGAAGAACTCAAGAACCCTTTAATCTCGTTACCCTACTGCTCCTTGATGTCCAAAAATCTTGAACACCAAAACCTTTGTTATCGATTACCTGGTAGAATAGAAACACCCTTCTGCTCTGATGGTATTGTCGTGTAGGTGTAATTTATGCTTTCAAGTTTTAAATTTATATTTTATCGACTTTACCTAAAACAACACTTTTCGCGGGCAGTGTACCCGATCGGTGGGAGTTTCCTGGTAAGTAGGGTGTCAATCACTAAGAGCGAGAAACACTTTCAATTTATTAATACTTTGGTTTTCTAAGTTAGTCTAATCTAGTCTAGACCTATGCTAATACCTATGTTAATCCTAGATCTAATGGAAAAGAGGGTTTTCAGTCTAAGAGACTGGCACAGGTTTTGTGGTGACTAAAACCAATTCAAGACACTAAAACACACGCAAGCAAATTAACAGAAGATAAAAGAGCTTGAACACCCCCAAATTTACTCGCAGCGGAACCAATATTTGGGTGTTAAACTCATAGCACAATAGTCACAAGAATATAAAGAATGACTCAAAAAGAGACGTTTTAAAATCAACATGCATCATATTACTAATTTAAGTTTCAACAAGATGTCCCATGAACGTTACCCAAAAGAAACATAAAAAGTTATCCATTACAACCAAACTTGTTTTTGAGCAAGGAGTCAATTTTATATTTGATAAACAAAATCTAGCCAAATCCTCTTTTTTATTGCCTCCGGACTTCAATTACCTGAGATAGACATGCTAAAAAGTCAACACGAATTTGAGTGAATTCATAGGTTTTATAAGTGATAAAGAGTTGAACACAAGCATTATAACATTCATAAGCATCATATAAACTTATGGGGCAGACAAGCTATTAACCAACAGTTGCATTGAGCTCGTGCCACCGATCCCATTCCGCATAATTAAGATAATCATAATTATATACCAACAATATTCATCATTTGCCCCCAAGGTTAGGTATTACGTCATATACCTACTAAAAATCTCGACACAATAGGTCCGTACATTGGGACTGCTCACAAACGGATCCAAAGCCCAAAAACCGAATCGGGCTGCTTAACCCATAGCGCTATTTATTGTGCAAGCGGCTACCCATCATAGGTAGTTAACGGCTTACGATTGGGGTCTTTTGACGTAAAGCTACTCAAGCAACATACCTCATATAATCGGGTCCAAGCATACAAGAAAAATACTTGTGTTCATTTTAGAAAACTAGCATGTATCTCTCTCGCGGGGTTTAAGAAAAATATTTGAAAGGCGAGGCTATGAACTCACCGAGAGTAGAAGAAATGTCGATCAAGAAATCACGAGGAAAAGGGACACCGAAGACAACTGCGACCTATTAAAAATAATAATATATTATTAATATTTCAATTTTAATAAATATGAAACTTATTGTAATTATATTATATGCATGAAATTTGTACATTAGGAATCCATGTGATCTTCTTCACTTATTGTCTCTATTGGTTGCTTATTTTCTAAAAAAATTGCCAATTTACTAGCAACTAGTTACCACTTAACGACTTGCGAACCAACCTCAACAATTGCTTATACTCCATATCCAGGTTCCTATGTATGTTGACTTACTACTATGTTTTCCCCAAAGCTCCTAAGTAAATTTTACCTTTCGTTAACTCTAGCTTAGCGTAACTAACACAAAATAGGGCTTGCTGGAAGTTATCAAAAGTTGGGCATCAGCAGGCACCCTAAAAAAATTTTAAAAATCTAAAAAAAATACAGAAGGTCACACACATCATTTACAATCTCCAGGTTAAATTTCGTCCAAAGATATTCAGTTTTGACCCGCTTGCTCACAGTATCTTTACAAACGAAATTCTGGACAGCCTACACAGTTTTAGCACTTAATCTTGTACAAAGGTTTTGACTAACTTTTACACCTTAAAAATCGACGAGGCCTAGTTCGTTGGAAAGTAGACTCGAAGTAGATAACTTTAGGGTCCTGAAAACCTAGAAAATCTTTTGACACGACCAAATTATAGCATCGCAAAATTGACCCAAATTCGGATATAAAAACTGTCATTTTCTGAAATTTGCCGAAACTATTATCTAACTAAAATCGGCCATAACTTTTTCGTTTTTAAGAGTTAGAAGCTCTAATTTATACCAAAACGATCATTGGAACGACCTCTACAATTCTAAACACTAAAATCTCAGTTTACAACACACTAAATCCGCCGATTTTATGCCTAAACTTTCTGCCCTAATTAAGGGTTATAAAACTCATTCAAACCCTCAATGTTTTGCACCAATTTCACATCCAACACTCCAATACTAACCTATTGAACCATCCTCAATCATCAACAACCTCAAACATCATATGCATTATATTCTATGGATTCCCAATTCACAAAAATCAACATGCATGTATATAATTTTTATGTAACTATAAAAATTAAATAGAAAGGAAGTATAAATGCTCACAATGGACTCAAGATAGAGGATGGATCAAAAGCTATAAACCCTTGGGGGTTTATGAACTTGGCCGAACCATAAAGAGAGCAAGAAAAACCCAAAACTTGATTTTTATTCACCCAAAACTTGCACACAACTTCCTTGATCAAACCTTGCTACTATTTAACACCTTAATTTAACTAAATCCCTAATACACAATTTTTGAAGAAAAATTGGTGATTTTTAAAATCTTCTTGCATGTGTGATTTTTTTGTAGGAGAAGATTAAGGGTATTTTTAGGAGTAATTTGGTATATAAATAAGAGGTTTTGGTGGAGGATCAAAGATCAAATATGATGGTTTTGTGGTGTTTCAGATATATGTTTTTGATCGTTGGAAACAAATAAGAGTGTGTGTTGAGTTTTGGTTTATATAAAAGAAAAGAAAATGGGTTTCGGTTTATAAGTTTATGGGTAATTGGGTTTGGGCTTGATTGTAAAAAAAATATATGGTTTATTATTGTGGGCTTGAGGCTGCCGAAAACAAGGAGAAAAGGAAGGGGCTTCGGCCCAATTTTTATTAAACGTTTTATATCTTTTAAATCTCGATCCTAAAAATTAACTCGACTCATTAACTTTTATAAGAACATAAATTTTTAAATTCGGTTCGGCCTGACACGAATGAAATATATTTAAATAATAAATAAATGAAAAATATATTAAATAAAAACTTAAAAATTTTCACAATTAAAAATACGAGATCCGTTGATTTCTCGATCGGTAGCAATTAAAAATAAAATATATAATTCGCGAAAGAATTTAAATGGCGATTTTAAATGAGAACCGACTAAATTAGATAAATGAATTATTTAGAATTTAGGGAAATATTATAAAATCGGAAAAAGTAGTGACCTTAAATACGGGGTTTTACAAGAGCGGTCTAGCCAAATATAAGAAAACTATATTAACCATTATTAATCCAATCAGAACGTTGGTTTGTTTATTTAGTGCAATGATTACTTATCTCGAGCCGACATATCATTCTTAAGACTTAGGCGGTACTTCTTCCTAAGACCTAGACACGTAGAATCCTGTCACAATTAAACGCATCTGTATAAAGCATTCTTATTTGCTTATTATAATCTATCTTATGGATTAAAGCAATGGTGATCTTGTTAACCCCTAGCTCATAGAGACTTTACACACTTACTGCTTAATGGCAATTCATACACTAGTAGTTCAGTAAGCAAGTCTTTACCAATTAATTAAGAACATACTCGTTGATCCCCGGGTTACCTGCAGGTTCAACTAAGCTCACAATCTAATGGCAAAGATAGGTCGTTATTTGTGATCCTATTGGTCTAGATGTATAAATTACTATATGGAGAGCTATCCCGGTATCTAGTTTACTTGGTCCGTATAACTAGATCCAGTTGAATGATAGGTCGCATACAAAAGCACATAACCAAGTATGATGATAAACATAAACAAGCAAGCAACGATAAATTAAGAAATCGGGATAAACAACCCACACATTAAGATCTTCATAATAATGGCTAATACCCGAAGGTATTAGCCTTTAAATATCATAATTAATACAAAAGTAATGATTTAGCCAAGGTAAACTAACCGAGTTAACGAATGATACCAAAAACTGAACGATTACAAGAGTACAAGAAATTACACGTTGTCTCCTATGGAATTGATTGTGTTGCTTGACCTCTTCTGCTCTTTTTCTCCTCTAAAAATCAACTTTTATGGTTTAGGTATCGAGAATATGATTTAGCACATTTAAAACTCGTTTTTGAGTTTTCTATTTATAAGGTCTGGAAAAATGTCGATACGGCGTATCGAAACTCTTCGATACGGCGTATTGGGGATTTCTTATAGTTGGGATCACGTTTGATATCTTCCAGAATATTTTATTTCCATATAGCTTGAATACGGCGTATTGGTTTTCCTAGATACGGCGTATTGGATCTTGTTACCTTCGTGGTCTTTGGTGAAGTGCAAGCACATATATGCCGTATCTTCCTTGATGGATATGGCGTATTGGTTGTCAGAACATTAATCTTCAAATGTCTTCGTTTAAGCTCCAAAATGCGTGCCTTTTAGTTAACTTTCACCAAGTACTCTATAATTACTACAATTCTCAAATACAAATGATTAAGTAACAATTCTTGCAATAATTACATAAATCGGGTTATTTACATAGGATAAATGATGCTATAAAAGTGACGTTATTTGGTGTCATCAAATATCCCCCACTTGAATCCTACTTGTCCTCAAGTAGCCTTTAGAAGTTTATGAAAATGTATCCCTAAGGATTTTTCTGTTTAAGCATTTATTTGATCTATTACAAGTACACAACCAAACACCTTACGAAATAGGAAGATGAAAACACTCAAATCACTCAACTAATCTATGTGGTAATATGTAACTAATTCGCTCAATTGCTCGGTCGTGATGAGTATTCTATCATAGGCTTGGCAAGTATACACATCTCCACCACTAGAGCTAAGGAGTAAACAATTTTATAAAGGTAAAATAGATTTTTATGATAAGGCTTAGGGTTGATCATTCTACAATCTTTCACCAAAAGTACCACACCAACAAGGCAACTGAAGCACACATACATGGTCGTAACGACGGAATAGACATGTGTGTTCGATCACATCCTCATTTAAGTTTAACCAAGGGTTAGGATGAAGAATGATATAGGGTAGGGATCTTCTAACTTTCACCAATAGTAATAAACCAACAAGACAGCTGAGACATGCATACATGGCCGTAATGACGGAATAGACATGCATGCTCGATCACATCCTTATTTGCGTAAAACCCATGGTTAATGATTAGGAAAGGGAAATAAATTTTTGTTAAATAAAAATTATGAAACAAATAGACTAAGTCTAATATACAAGTTGCTAGACACTTTTTCCTGACCGTTTACATGATAAAGACACAACTATTTACAAACGTCTTGATCATTGATCAAAAACAACGACCAAAGTTGGCATTCCCGTAATGGTCAACTTCCCAATCATCCCATACTTTACATACTGTTACAAGACAAGTGGCGATATCTACCACTTTATACAATACACTACATCGTTGATTTATAAGACGTATCAATGAATAATCGATCTTTCATATAATTCATTCGGTCTAAGCTTTTGCGAAACGATTATCTCCAAACTTTCTTTCTCTTTTTTGTTGCGATTTTCTAATTTTTTTGATTTTTTAACACTATACTAACTACGAAACTTGGTGTAATTTCACCATCTTCATGATCATAATAACTCCGGATAGTTCCTTTGGTAATTATTCGTTCTTCGGACGTACCAATAATTGCGTTGGTAGTAAAAATACATGAGTTTTGACTACTTTATACATTTCCATTGCATTGTGCAAATTTCTTCCTAACCGTACCAAAGATAGAAAATTGACACAAGACTCGGGAAATACATACTTTACACTTTAAGCAACTAGCAACTGTAAATAAACATAATCTAACAGGGTAGGCTAAGGTGTAAAGGTGTAACGAAACAAACAGATGGTGTAATTCCTAAAGGATTGGCTCTATAGGTTTTTCTAGGGGTATCTTACTCTTAAGATGAGAGTAAACAAAGGGTTTATATGGGGATTTAACTAACCAGTGTAGTTAGTTAATAAACAATATGCATAGGCTTTTTGGGTGTAATCCTATAAATTTACCAATTTAAACAAGTTACTCCATCTAAATCTATAGTACTCATTATTGTGGTCTCGAATAGATATACCAAACCAAGTTCTAAAGTCTACATCACCGACACACTCATATTTTTATGGAATTTGGGTAAACATTTAGAAACGGATAAGGTTTCCTCACAATATCTAATATGGGTTATTGTGTGTGGGTTATGTAACAAGTAATTTCACAAAAGTATGCTTGAAATTTTTTGATATTTGAGCATAATTTAAGCATTTTAGTGTGAAAAATAGGACAAGTATACATTCTAATTCCATCCCCCCCCCCCACTTAAATTATACAACGTCCTCGTTGTATAGATAAAACATTAAAAACAGGAATTAAAAAGAATTAAAATGAGAAACTCCCCTGATATTTTGCTCGGTAGATTATCCATGTTGATTTATGAGCAAGATTTCGTGTTGAACAGCCGTCTTAAAGTTTCAAGACTCCAACACTTCCAGATTTCTAGATTGTAGATCCTTCACCAATATTCGTCGATTTCTTTGCAGTGAGGTCCTGTGCAAAATATAAGAAAAACATGCAAAATTCCTATCTCGGGTATCTACGGTTAATTTAAATAAGCTAAATAAACTGTACAGGAGACCAATACACCGTATCCATAAACTAGAATACGCCGTATTAAGAAACCTGTAAAAAGTATCTAATTACGAGTCAGTCTGTTAAATACGCCGTATCATGTGCATGAATACGCCGTATTAACAGGACTGACAATAATGTTTAAAGTGCATAAAAATAAAGGACTGATAACGTCCAGACATTCAATACGCCGTATGGTATGAAGCGGATACGCCGTATTGATGTCTGGGAAGACAGACTCGATAAAAATTAAATAACAATTCGGGTTGTCTCCCGAGAAGCACTTTTGTTTATAGCTTAAGTCTTTAAGTTAGACTTTTTCCTTTCTTCTTTCTACGTTGTCTCATGCACGCTTATGTGCCCACATGTGAGCCATTCTTCCATCTTCGCATCTCGGACATATTCGGGTCCTAAGTTCAAGACCCCCTTGTAGAAATTCTTGAGCTTTTGGTATGAGTGCGAGATCTCATTCATCTTATCTTCTTCACTCACCTTTAGTAATGGCGGGATCTTGTTACATTGTTTATTAGTGTGGTGTTTAAACCTTGGATGTGACCGCACCATTTGGTAAGTAACCTCTTCATTACCATTTCGAATGGTAATCATTCCTTCAAACCGTCTAGCATTAATCCTAACTTCTCTTAAAAACGGTTCGCCAAAAATAACATCGTCCATTCCTTCATCACGATAAGTATCCATATCTTCTAAAATTGCAAAATCTGTTATGACAGAAAAAGTTTCGACAAAGATAGGTATGTTCATTAAGGCCCCAACTACATTGTTTCCCTTGTATTCCAATTTGTCCTTCCTTACGGAATTATAAAACTTTTTGGACATCACATTTACGTACAAGATAGGGAAAAAATTAAGGGGTAAAAATTCAAAACCTATCATGCAAGAGAACTTCAAGTTGTGGGCATAATCAATACAGATCTTCTTATCGTGGTCGCAATCACTAGGGTATCCAAAAATTTCGCTAACCAGTTTAGCAACATTCCTAGCTCTAAATTCCTCAACTGCCTCACCTTCCTCAATGGTGGGCATTAAATCATCAACTTGATCTATCTTAAGCTCTTATGGTACATGATAGTACAATTTTATACGTATAATACTAAAGTATAAGAAATTCACTAGAAATCCTTGAGGACAAAGATTAAAAGCAAACTCTATACAAAAATATCATACGTTAACCGGTAAGTGTTCACCGGGTCGTTTATACCCCAAGAATTATGAATTGAGACTCCGTTTTAATTTGGACAACGATTTGAATGGTTTTGAAGATTTTGATTTGATTATCTATTTCTACAAATGAAATCAAATAAAACATATAAGGGAAAGTAAACAACTAAGCGATTAAACACAAAAACGTTAATAGGATTTAAAGAAAACGCGACTAAAATCTAAACTGAGGAAAAATAAACCTAAAAGGGCCAAACTAATTTTTCTAGATGCTAATAGACCTAAAATGATTTTTAGAAAAAGAAATTTATTTTTTTGATTTTTATTTTATTTTTTATGATTTTTTAAAGTTTTTAACAAAAATAAAAAGTATAAAAATACCAAACTAAATTTGAAAATTTTAGGAAAATTACTGAAAACGAACAAATGTGTAATAGATTTTATAAAAATATAAACTTGAAATAAGCTAACTCAATAAGCCCTAAATAACCTAAAATAAGCTACGGCTTTTGAAATGAAAAAGAAAACTAAAATGTGTATAAAAGATAAATGGTGGGAGACTTGTTTGAAAAAGTCCCAAGGGCGAGATGGTTTATGTGTGTGTTTGTGAGACGTGTGGGTGTGAAGGGTTAGGTCACAGGTTCGAACCTGTGGCTTAACTTTTTGCTATTTTTTTATTTTTGCAAAAACTCTAAAAAGCAAAGTTATAAAACTAACAAAAATAAGCAACTTTTAAAAAGGAAACTTTTTTGAAGATCTAAAATAAGCTAGGAAACAGCTTATTTATTTGACAGATACTACTTAAAGGACTTATGGCTTTTTTTCACTTAACCAAACTAGCTAAAAAAACTTTAATAAGTTGAAAACAAAACTAAATAAGCTACAAACAGCTAATCCCTAACCTAATAAGCAAATTTGAGCAAGTAATAAGCAAAAGGAACAAGTCATAAGCTGAAACATTCAAATAAGCACTTTGGTACAAAACAGATTGCCAAACAGACAAACTAGCAACTTTGAGCTTAAATTTTAGCATTCAAATGGATCCTTATGGAAAATTAGCTTAAACCACCTTAAAGCCTGTCCCACAAAGTACTTAAAACAGCTTTTAAAAATTAGTTTGAAAATCAAATTAACAAAGAAAATGCTTGCTGAAAAAGGTGATCAGATAGACTATCTATATTTTTTTGGTTTTTTCAAAACTTTATCAAAGGACAAAATGCTAAAATGCAGACCTAATTCAGTTAGCTAAATAAGCTAGTTTCTATAAAATAAGTCCTACTATATCTAGATTAACCTACAAGCTGATTGTATACTAAATTTCAAAGCCTAACTTTGATTTTATCTTGCTGAATTTTAAACCTGAAAATGGCCTTGAGGCCTTTTATGCTGTTGATGCATTTGACACATTTTAAACCAAAACTAAAACCAATGAATGCAGACTAAAGGACATGTATTCTATACTTAATAAACACTAAATCAAGAACAAAAATGGATACAAATGCAGCTAGAACATATATGAGCACAAAAATCCTAAGAACTTGAACTTAACACCACAGATTCTAACAACTACTTATTAATTTTTTTTGAAAACTTGATTAAATCTAACAATAACCTTAAATCCTATCTTAATAAACCTAAGTATGAAATGTAAATACAATTTAAAGAACCAAATGGTCACAAGCAGTACTAACTCAAGTTAGTACTGCTTGAACCAAACACCCCTTTAAACTGCATAGATCCATATTTAGCTTATAAGATAGAGAAATAAGGCTTAAATTCCAAATACCAGATGATTACTAGCTTATAACAAACCTAAAAAACAGATTTCAAAAAGCAAACAAGCAGGAACAATAAGCTAACAAGATATGCTATTATTTTTGGATTTTTAAACTATTTTATAACAAAAGCTAATAAAATGAGATTTAAACTAAGATATGGACTAAATAAGCATAGATAAACAATGATAAGCACAAATAATCTATTCTAAACAATAATAAGCAAACAATAAGCAATATTAAGCTAAAATGCATATTTAAGCTATAAATGGCAAAATGAGATCTTACAATTGCCTTTGCACAAACAAGGCTTATAAATTGCTCTTATGAGCTTATCAACAAGCTCTAGCTTATCATAGATAAGCTAGTGAGGTCCTGGAAACCCTTCCATTTCTGGTTTCCCTTCCAAAATTAAGCTGAGGTAATTTGAGGGTGGAATTGAGTGACAAGAGCTTAATTGAGTATCCTACTAGCTTATGAGTATAAATGACAGCTTATTGAACTTATTTGAACACAAAAGAGCTTATTTAAACTATAATGCTTATAAGTGAAAACATGAATTGCAAATTAAGCTTAAATGAAAACAAACTTTTATTGATTAAGGAAACTGATTACAAGCTGATAAAAAGAAAATTACATTGATTTAAAAACAATAAGCTAAAAAACAACTATTAAGCTAAATTAAGCTACTACTAAAATCCTACACTACGCCTAGATTATCTCTGTGAGGGAGGATGAGGCTCCTTTTATAAGCCAAGAAGGAAGGTTCTAGGCTCTTGGACGCTCCCTTTGATCTCATCCATCCATTCATAACTAACTCTGAATCAAATGATCACGTCCCTTGATTTGAGTGCACGTCGCATCTTCCAATCATATTTGTTAGGATCGCCAGCGTGTCAATTTTTAGTCAGACGTGTCAGACGGAGCTTCTAGAAAGGTTAATTGCAACTTAAGTGGGGTTAATTAGGTGTACGAGTTGTGCAGGGTAAATTTAGGGACGGAGGTGAACAGTAAAACTGTTTTTCCCGCCCCCCTTTTCTTTATCATTTCGTTTGACCCGGATGTTTGACTTGGGCTCGTTTTTATAATAAAAGGAATTGGGCCATTGGTATTATTCTTGGGCTTGGGTAAATGGTTTTGGTTTGGTTAATTTTAGGACTTTAACGATCGTTAGTCTTTTAATATAAAAGGACTAACGGTGTTATTGATTTAGGGACTTTAGGTGAAAATGATTTAACATTAAGGGCTTTTTGGTGATTTTAAAGGTTTTGTCATCTTGTGGGTTGACCAATGTTTGACCATGGTTGACTTTTGTTGACCAAAGCTTGATAATTCCCGGCTCTTGTGTACTCTTTCCGTCTCGTGTTCGTTTTTTGCCCGGTTTTTGGCTCTTTTCTTGTGATTTTTGCAATATCCATACCTACACATCACAAAAGACAATATACAATATACAAGCATAATTTGCATTATTTTCATCTTTTAAGGGTCATTTTTGATATAAAGCGGATATGTGATTTCTCACATATCAGTACATTAAGATCGTTTAGTTTTATGTAATCCTCAAAGAAAGGGTCTAATGATCTATTCAACACCAAAGTCTCTCCCATTAGCCTAGCTTCTAAGTCAAGTTCTATTCTTTCTCTTAAGCTTAGCATGTAGACCCTCTTAATTAAACTACTAGAAGGTTTAACACTTTTGAAAATTATTTTCTCTTCCCCAACCCTCAAAGTAATGTTTCTTTTGAAAACATCAATCTTAGCATTGGCGGTAGACAAAAAAGGTCTTTCGAGGATCAAGGTCACTTTGATATCCTCGGGCATATCAAGAATTATAAAATCTACTGGGAAAACAAATTTACCAATACCTACTAGCACGTTTTCAGCAATTCCTTTTGGATAATTCACAGTCTTATCTGCTAATTTAACTGTTAACTTAGTGTGAGCTAATTCTCCTAATCTTAAGTTAAGGTAGGTCGAGAGAGGCATGACACTAACGCTAGTTCCTAAGTCAGGAAGGGCATTATCAAAGCAAACATTATTAATATAGCAAGGTAAGGTGAAACTCCTTGAGTCTTTCTCCTTTTGAGGTATGGATTTATCGATATGTGAAGCTCCATAAGAGTAAGCTTATAAAAATTGTAGTCCATATGATCCCTTATTATCTTTATAGTAGTAATCATTCAAACGACTTAGAAACGGGATTGTCGTTTGTCTTGTCTCATACATAAGTGTATTGTTCTGTCTAGTGGATACGGCGTATTGGTGTGATCTAATACGGCATATCGAGCTTGCATCAGCTTCAACAATAGTTGAGATTGACTTGACATGGTCTCTCGGGTTAGTTTCAGTGGAGCTTGGTAGACTTCCAAATCCTCTTTCCTGTAGTACCTTGCTCATTTGCCCGATTTGGATCTCTAAAGTTTTAACGATGAGCTTCCTTGGTTTCAAATGGCAGCATCTGTCGAAGCTTGATTCTTAATTAAATTTAAGTTTTCTTCGAGTCTTTTTCCGATTCACACATGAATTTTCTCAGTAATCTTCCATTGATTGCCTTCGTAATTGGTACGAAGGATTTGCGTTGTTCCTTTGATAGAAACCTGGAGCTGTTGCTATATATCCCCCTCCTTGAAAAGGTTTACCAAATTGCGTGTAGTATGCTTCTTCTAGGGTTTTGCCTTCTTCTTTGAGTGGGCAATCTTTGGTGTAATAGGGTCCTTTGCATTGTTCACATCCTACTTGAGCAGCATAAACTTTTTCATTTACCTTTTTGATTTCTCTTCCAAGGTTGTTCAGTTGTGCTTGTATTGCTACTAATCCATAAGAAGTTTCAGTACTTATAACTCTTGATGTTCCATTGTTCCATTTTTGAGAGTATTCATCAATTTCTTGGATGGTTGTTTTTGCGTCAGCAGCAGTTTTTTGATGGTAGGCACTCTCTGAATCAAGAATTTGTCAAGTTAAACATCCAATCCATTATAGAACAAGACAACCTCCTGCATCCCATTTTAATATTTTTAAACTAAGTTGAGGATACTTCATCAAGAGATCTTTAAATCGTTCCCAAGCTTGATAGAGGTTTTCATCTGGTTCTTGCTGAAAGTTGTTGATCTCCTCCATTTTCTTTGCAGTACGAGCAGGTGGGCAATATTTGCTTAGAAACTTAGTCTTCAAATATTCCCAGGTTCTAATCGAACCAGTTGGTTTATTTCTTAGCCATTGACTTGCGGCTCCGGTAAGGGACATAAGGAAGGCTCTAAGCATCACTTGGTCTATAGTAATATTAGGAATGTGGAATAAATCCACGATCTTAAGAACTTTCTCAATGTGATCGTTCGCATCTTCGTGATCTGAACCACTAAAGGTGTTAGTTCGTAGTTTCTTGAGAAATTGGTCCTTCAGTTCAAAGTTATATTTTTCTTCAATTTTGGGCCTAACGACCCCCGATCCATAGTCAGCTCGGGTCTTGCTCATGTATTGTTCCATAGTTTCTGCCATTGTCTCTGCTTCTTCTTCCTCTAAGTTTTCTTGGTCAGAAAATAAATTGAAATCAAACGATCTTAACTCGTCAAGACTTAATGTCTTGAAGTGTCTCCTAGATGATCGAAATTCTCGTTTCGGATATTTGTAAGGTGTAAATATTTCGTTTGTTGAACTCCTTATCATGCACTACCTGAAACAAGGGATAAACAATCAGTAGGATAGGCTCTTTTGGATAGAAATTTTTTTTAGCACGGAAATCAAATACAAAAAGTAAGATTATGTTTATGTTCTAGATGATCGATACGCCATATCCAATGGAAGTGGATACGCCGTATTAATCAGTTGAATCAATACGCTGTATTGGACAGAAAGTTAGATACGCCGTATCTAATGGTAGTGGATACACCCTATCGAGTTATCAACTAGAACAGTGTATTAGCAAAACAATTAAATATACAAACAATTAAATATACAAATAATTAAACACACAAATATACAAGCAAACAATTAAACTAACAAATATACAAAATATACAGAATATACAAGAATATACACTAATCTAATTAACACTACTCCTAAGGGTTAGATCTAATTTAATGTTAAAAACCAAAACATAAAATAAAAATCAAGATTAATTTTCACTCCCTGACAGCGGCGCCAAAAACTGATTGTCGATGCGTGTGTTTATTATGTATAGTTTTAAGTTTTAAATTTATATTTTGCCAGAATTTAACCAAAAAACCCAACACTTTTAACGTGTAAGTGTAGTACCCGGTCGGTGGTAGATTCGTTGTAAGTAGGGTGTCGAACACTTGAAGCGAGTTTAAATCTCTCAATTTATTTATATTTTGGTTATCTAATCTAAGTCAAACCTATGCTAATCCTATGTTAGTTCTAATCCTAATTCTAACAGGTAAAAGAGGGGTTTCAGCCTGAGAGACTGGCATGGGTTTGGTTGGTGACTATAATCAATTCAAGACACTTTAACCCACGCAAGCAAATTAACAGAAGATAAAAGAGCGGTCGAGCCTTATGATAAAAAACTGTATTAGCCATCATTAATCCGATTAGAAGGTTGGTTTGTTTATTCAGTGCAATGATTACTTATCTCGAAGAGGCATATCATTCATAACTTAGGTGGGACCACGCCTAAGACCTAAACATATTAAATCGTGCATGAATTAAAGCATCCCATAAAGCAATCCTTATTAACTGATTATAATATATCTAGGGATTAAAGCATGGTGTTCTTTGTTAAACCCTAGCTCATAGAGACTTTACCCACTTACTGCTTAAGAGGTAATTTAATACACTATAGTCCACTTGTCCAACTAACCCTAAAAAATGAAATAGAACATTATTTGTTGAATTATTTATATTTACCTTACTAGGTCCAACATGTTTTTCAATAAACAAAGGCATTTTCTGTAACTAGTTAACCAGAAGCGTATCCTTAGCACATTATATAAAAGGACAATACACGAAGAACCTAAGATTTCTAGATGATATAAAAATCACTATATGAGAAGGCTATTTTGGCATCTAGATTACTTGGTCCGAATCACTAGATCAATTAAATGATTAGGGTTCGCATACAAAAGCACGTAAACAAGTATGAATTGATAAACATAAACAAGAATTCAACGATAAATTAAGCAATCGAGATATAAACAAAACCAAACATTTAGATCTTCATAATAATGGCTAATACCTGAAGGTATTAGCCTTCAAACATCATAATTAATACAAGAGTAATGGCTTAGCCAAGGTAAACTAACCGAGTTAACGAATGATACCAAAAACTGAACGATTACAAAAGTATAAGAGATTACACGTTGTCTTCTATGGATTGAATGTATTGCAAGACCATTTCTGCTCGTTTTCTCCTCTAAAAATTGACTTTTATGGTTTAGGTATCGAGAATATGATTTAGCACACTTGAAACTCATTTTTGAGATTGGAAATGGCGTATTAGAGTTTCTTGGAGTAAAGGACCGACATTGATAATCTTCCAGAATATTCACATACTATATCTTCAATATGGCGTATTGATCTATTTTCCTTTGTGGTCTTTGGTGAGTGTAGGCACGGATACGCTGTATCTTCTTTGATAGATATGGTGTATTGGTTCTCAGAATAGTAAATCTTCAAAATATCTTTATTTAATCTCCAGAATGCGTGCCTTTTGCTAATATTCACCAAGTACTTCATAATTACTGCAATTCTCAAATATAAACGATTAAGTAACAATTCTTTGCAATAATTATACAAAATGGGTTCAATACGTGAGATAAATAATGCTATAAAATAGACGTTATTTGATGTCCACTAGTACAAAAAGTGGATTTGGTCACACATGGGCAAAATGGAACGGCCACACATTCACATATTTATGTGACCAAAGGTACCAAAAAAGACACCATTTACTAATTAGTCACACATGAACATTTTTATCGTGTGACCATTAGAACTGTATTGCCACACATTCGAACATCATGTGGCTAAAAGTAACTGGTAATATTGTTTGGTCACATATGAATTTCGAACGTGTGACCAATACAAGTAAGCTTGAAGCATTGGTCACGATATACATATAAATAGTGACAAATATTTGTCACACACTTGAACAATGTGACTAAATGCCACATATGGTCACACTAAACGTTTTGTCACACATTATTTTAGTGTAGCCAAATTCCGTTACATATGGTCACGTAACTTAATATGTGTGTCTAAAGTTTAGTTTATGTTAGCTTGCCAAAAGCTAATGTGTTTAGTCACATTTACTTCTAACACTGTGACCAAATGGCATATATGGTCACACTAAACGTTTTGTCACACAATCATAATATTCATGTGGCCATTTGATGATCAATAGTCACACAAAATACATATTTCTTTAATTTAAACACCATATGGTCACACTTATTAACACTTTTAGTCACTTTATGCTTAGTTGTATGTGACTAAATACCCAAAACAAACATGCTTTGTGTGGCTAAATATTACAAAAGGTCACACAAACATCAAATTCATGTGGCCATTGGATGATCAATAGTCACACAAAATACACATTGCTTCAATTTAAACACCATATGGTCACACTTATTAACACTTTTGGCTACTTTATGCATAATTATATGTGACTAAATACTTAAAACAAACATGCTTTGTGTGACTAAATATTATAAAAGGCCACACTAACATAAAATTCATGTGACCATTAGATGATCAATAGTCACACAAAATACACATTTCTTTAATTAAACACCATATGGTCACACTCATTAACACTTTTGGCCACTTTATGCTTAATTGTATGTGATTAAACACCAAAAAAACATGTTTTTTGTGACTAAATATTACAAATGGCCACACGAACATAAAACTCATGTGGCCATTGGATAAACATTAGTCACACAAAATACACATTTCTTCACTTTAAACAGCATATGGTCACACTTATTAACACTTTTGGTTACTTTATGCTTAGTTGTATGTGACTAAATACCCAAAACAAACATGCTTTGTATGGCTAAATATTACAAAAGGTCACACAAACTTTAAATTCATCTGGCCATTGGATGATCAATAGTCACACAAAATACACATTTCTTCAATTTAAACTCCATATGGTCACACTTATTAACACTTTTGGTCACTTTATGCTTAGTTGTATGTGACTAAATACCCAAAACAAACATGCTTTGTGTGGCTAAATATTACAAAAGGTCACACAAACAATCAAATTCATAGTGGCCATTTTGATGATCAGATAGTCATATAAAACAAAATAGATATTTCGTCACTTTAAAACACTATCTGGTCACACCTTATTAACAACTTTGGTCACTTTATGCTTAGTTTGATGTGACTAAATACCGCAAAAAAACCAATACTATTCCATAACAAGAAAATAAAAAAGGATTTACACCCTAGCAAGAAGCTAACCCACGACCTCCCTTTACAGAAGAGTCCAAGCGGTTACCATCTTGCCATAGCAACCTATTCGTTATGTAATGCATTCCATTTTAATATAGAATTTTAAGCTTCGATTTTTTGGCTAGTACTTACAATAATACTTATAAAAAAGGATGTTACACTCCAGCAAGAATCGAACCGGCGACCTCCCTTACGAAAGTCAAGCGTTTACCATCTTGCCAGAGATAACCTATTCGTTAATGTTATGCATTCCTGTTTAATTAAGAAGTTTAAGCTTCATTGTTTTTTACTAGTAGCTTAAAGAGTGCTTATAGAAACTGCTTATTAAACCGTGGCTTTTTCTCCCTCTGCTTATGCAATGTGCAAGCTGCAATAACACACAAACCAGACAATAACATCACAAACCAAACAGACCAATACATCAAAATAACATTTCATAAGTTTTTAAAAAGTACAAGAATTTCACCATACTAAGTCACCAAAAAAGTTTGATTTCTAACAAAACAATAACAAAAGAATAACATCTAAAACATGTAATAACATGATCACTTCCACATGAAACCTTTCTTTTCCCCTTATGCCTTATCTGCACGAAGTTTTTGATTTCCTTTTCCTGGCTCCCCTTTCTTTCAATTTCATTCCCATTAGTAACACCTTTTCTAGTCCCCCCAGCACACATCCTGTGACTGGTACAGGGCTATACATGTTTGATTGTTTTCTTGCAAACTGGTACATATTTACCTTTAGACATTGCAGAGTTAGAGTCATCAATGCAATCCTTGTCTGTGTTTACCTTGTTTATGGTTTCCATGTTTGTGCTTTCATTGTCTGTGCTTGGAAAGTAGTTCCATTCTAGATATTCATCAATTGTATCACAGATCATACTCCATAAGCATCTAGCAACCTTAGTTTTGATGGACCATAAATACTAGAGAGCACTTGCCTTTATTTTTGCTGCCCATCTCCTGTCATCTGAGCTGTCTGAGCTAATGTCAATTATTTCTGCAAAATAAAATTAAGTATAAAAAGATAATATCCTAACCAAAACACACATTTGTCAATCAAAATAAGCAGATAACACAATATAGAAGATAACATCATTACTTCATTAACCAAATACAAACCATTCTAACATAATAAATTCAGTTACAGGCATATTGTTTTATAGTAGATTAACATCTACTACCATTACATAAGGACCAAAAAACATAACATCATAAAGTAGATTAACATCACTATCCACTTCTAAGCTTCCTCTTCCCTATCTTCTCTTCAGCAAAAGTCAGCAAAAGTCATTGTATCTTCACTCCAAAGGTCTTGCCTTTAATAGCATCCCTGGTTTTAGCATTTGCAAGCCCAAGTACACAATTTGTTATTGGTACAAGGCTTTTGACAATGAGTGTTTTAGTTGATGCTTGTAGCTTAGCCTTAGACCCACATGCTTCTACTTTAGCCTTAGAAGATGCCTTAGATGCTTGTGCTTTAGCCAACATACATGCTTTAGCCTTTTCAATGTCTTTCCAAGAAGGTTTTACATCACTCTCATTACATCCTAATTTTGAACCCTAAAACCTGCCATTGTCCTTGTACTCATCTGACAATATTGGGTACCATTTGAGGCAAAACTCTTAGGTGGTTCTGGAGAGTCATAATCTATCTCCGCGGAAAGTGCAAATTTGAAGAAGTACTATATGATTCTGAGTTGATGTTTGTCTGAGAGCTACTATCAAAATCACAACAAAGTTTGTCCTGCAATTCACAACAAGACCTGAGCTATGCATACTTAAGGAAGTCTTTTCAATTAAAGCTCTGACTAATGTTGACAGTAAAATGGTGTGTGGGTATGGCCTAAGGAATGGGTTGCTACCTATCCTAATATCCTTAGAAAGATCAAAATCAGTTATTCGGTTTTCATAATGAATTCCCAAACACTCCTTCATAATGTGGACATATGACATGGGGCTCCAATTTTTTAATCCAAACACACCCTAAAATGCTATAAATAACGGTTTTAAGAAATATAAAGGGATTCGAAAAAGGATATCATTCTAAGAAACAATAAGCAGATAAGCAACACACAGCAACACATATGAGCAGTTAAGCTTGAAACAAAACATATAATGGACACACATTAGCAGAGAAGCTAAAAAATAAGCAAAAAAGGAAATAAGGAAAAAAAAGAAGATAATAAATGTTACCCGTTCTGAATGCCATGTTTGAAATTAGGGTTTATGAAAAATGATAGGGATTACTATAGCTGAACATTTAGGTGGGTGCAATGAATAATGTATGTTATGAAATGGGTAGAGAAGAGTTAAAGGGGGTAGAGGATAGTTAGGCGGTGTGGTTGAATGAATTAATGTGTGTTATCATTAATTAATATATCAGTTCAGTTCTTAGCTTAGCCGTTTTAACTTACCTTAGCAGTATTAGGTTTAACCTAGCAGTATGAACGAGTTTAACCAGTTATAAACATCATAACTGTCATTCAGATTATCCAACAAAACTTTCATACAATACTTACCATAACCTTAATTCAAAGACAGAAATTAAACATTATTAAGACTAAACAACACCTGAACTTTAATAAACATCATAACTTTCATTAATTAGGATTATCCAGCAAAACTTCCATACATCCTTCATACTTATCATAACCTTAATTCATAGACACAAACTGAACATTATTAACACTAAACAACCATTACAGCTGACATGCCTGGCAGCACTAACTATTGCCTGGCAGTACTAAATGAGTTCAGCAGTACACACATATAAACCAAACAGGATGTAAAAAATTAATAGATAAAATGAAATCATTCACAAGAGTATTTGCATGACAACTTGAGCATGACATGGTTCACTTGGATTTTCGTATCACAACACCTCCACAGTCCTTTCGATAGTAGTCATCTCGTGATTCATTAGCCAAGTCACGTCGATCTACAAGAGGCAATACGTTATCATTGCGATGGTGAATGACGGTACTAAATTCCTCATCGACTTTGTCATACGTATCTTTGTAATTCTTGGGAGGTGTCTTAAAGACAATAGACAATTTTTTATCTACTGGGTCTTTCACATAAAACACTTGTAGTGCTTGTGAGGCTAATACGAACGGATCAACCTTGTGGCCTAAATTATTCAGGTCGACCAATGTATACCCAAGTTTATCGCGTTTCACACCACCAGATTTGTGATTAACCCAATCACATTTGAAAAGAGGAATTTGCCTGAAACGGTAATCTAGTACCCATATCTCTTGTAAAACACCATAATAGTATGCTTGTCTTGTGGTTGCAACTTCTTTAGATATGTGCAGATCGATTGCCTCAACACTAACCCCACTGTTCTGGTAAACTTTGCCATCATGACATTTCGTACGAAAGGTATACCCATTGATGTTATATGCATCGTATTTCACTACGGTGGCGCGTGGTCCATATGATATCCACCTTACAGTTTCTGATACACTTTCTTTGTCGATCGCTAACTCTCTCTCCACCTGAATTTCATTACACGTATATATTAGCTTCAAATTTAAGGAACAACAAACAAACAATTATAAATAACATACGATTAATTACCTCTTCGCGTAACCACTTAGCAAAAGATTTACTGTGCTCATTCTCCAGAAATGCTATTCGTTTACCCGGGTTTTCTGTTTTCAAAACTTGCTTGTGTCTCCTGAAACAATGTCTTTGATTATTATATTTGATAGAACATTTTAAGTAACGAAATAGACATGTGTTAGTAATACTTACTCGATATACGGTACAATTTCATCTGTATTCTGTATTACATACAAATGTGCTTTCTGAAAGAGTTCTGCAGAAACTTCACTTGATTTGCCGGCCGACAATGGCTTTTCTTCCTCATTGTCATAAGTTTCATGTTTATCAGGTGGGATACCAATAGTTTCTATGGATTTATGATATTTGCTAAAAACTCTATTGTTTCTTCCGCAATAGTCTCCTCAGCAATGCATCCCTCTGGTTTATTTTTGTTTCGCACGTGTCCTTTAATAACCTTTATACATCTTTCGAAGGGATACATCCACCGAAAACATATTGGACCACATAATTTTAACCTCCTAGTTTGGTGCACATCAATTGTTTCTTATATCAAAACTGACGGAGGACAGAACTTCTTGAGTAGGCTCTCGTGTCACTACAAGTTATGCTTGCATCTATTAGTTCCTTGCAATATGATTTTTCTTTTGTACATTATCGATTTAAAGAAAAAGGAATAACCTGAGAATAGCATATAGTGTGGGTGGGTGCATGGATGAACGTATTGCAATGGCATAAATCTTACATAGCATGTGATAGTCATGCGATTTATAGGCCAATGAGCTTCTTCCTTTAGGGTTGACAAACTAGAGGGAAATTTGCAACAATAGCTTTTGGTAGCCTTGATGTTGTGTAACGTTTCACAAAAGATGTATTTTTCAGCATTCTTTTAATGAGTAAACTGTGGAGGTAGTGTCTGGTTTTGTCTTCATCTTGCATAGGCAAAACAACTTTGGTTTTACCCCCAACTCAGCCAGATCCAATCGAGCATTAATCGTTATCTTTGTCATTTCCGAAACATGTAGCATAAGTTCGACTATTCTCTCAGCCACATTATTTTCTACTACATAAAATTCAATACACATGTGGAACAGGTTTAAGCCTCTTAATACCTTATGTTTTCGATACAAATGTTGAATTTTCTTCCAATAGTAGGCATTTTGTCCATTGACTGGATTGAACTACCCTCTTCTTTTGTTGTGTTTCTTTTCTGCTTTTGAATCTTACCACCTCTGCCTCTCGTATCTTCTTGGTTTTCTGATGCATTATTGTTTGTTCGTTTTCCTTTTCCCCACTTATTTTCAATATGTTTTACCTCGTTGTATATTTGTTCCCTGGTCATTGGAATTAGAGCCTGGAGAAATTCTTGTTGTCCATTAAATGCCTTCTTTTGCTTTCTGAACGGATGGTTATATGGTAGATATCGTCTGTGACCAACATAACTTTGCTTGGATGAGGCAGAAAGTCTAACACAGTTTGTATCTTTCCCACATACTACACAACCTTTGAATCCACTGTACGGGCAGCCACATAATGTACCAAGTGCAGGGTAATCATTTATTGTCTTAAACAAACGGCACGTATAGAAGTTTCTTTTGATGGAAGCATCATACGTATAAACCCTATCTCGAATAAGGTATGTAGATCATCAACCAACGGTTCTAAAAAAACATCGATATCATTTCCCGGGTATCCCGATATTAATACCGAAAGGTTGATAAACTTTCTTTTCATACACAACCATGGAGGAAGGTTGTATATGACAGTTAAAACTGGCCATACACTGTGATGCCTGTTTCCCGTGTTGACGTCAACCCTATCAGCCGATATTCCTAGCCGTAGGGATTCTTGTATCTCAGCGATTGTGGGGAATTTCCTCATTATGGTACGCCATGCCCGTGAATCTGCGGGTGACGTTAACACACCATTCTGTTATCCTCCGTGTCGGCATGCCATCTTTAAATTCTTCTAAATTATTTTATCTTAAATTAGTCATTGCAGTCTGGTATGTTTGGATAGTACCATCATTTCCTTTGCTGGAAAGTTTTGTACCTTTTCTTTGTTTATTATCCACCTTCCATCTTGATGTCCCACAAGTTCGACACGCAGTCAGATCCTTGTCATTCTTCCAGTAAAGAAGGCAGTTGTTGATACATACATGTATCTTTTTGTATCCTGATCCCATCAATCTCATAACTTTTTTGGCTTGATTAGTTTTTTCCACCATTTTGTTACCAGCAGGTAGCATCTTTTTTATCAAGCCTAGTAATTCAGTGAAGAACTTATCAGAAGCTCCGTATTTACCCTTTTCAAGTGGTAGTTAACTATTGCGGACAAACTTTGTGAAGACAGTAAATTATTCGTAAAGAGGCTTTCTCTGCGTCTAATAATCGTTCTTTTAAATACTTGGTCAAGGGTCATCACATCAAAATTATCTTTTGTAGCATTAACCATTTCTACTGTTGCTGGGCCATCTGTTGGAATATAAGCAAAATCCATGTCGTCAACAAACTATGTTGTAGCATTAACAGGTTTTGGGGCACTTATTGATGGCTCATCCTCTTCTCCATGTTTAGTCCACTTTGTGTAGCTTATATCAATCCCATGTCTGTATAAATGGTATTGCACTTCCTTCACTTTATGCTCTATGTTGTTTAAACATTTGGTACATGGACATGGAATGTAAATATGTTTTTTATTAACTCGTGGGTCGATGTTCCCCGTCTTCTGCAAGTTGTGTACTGTATAATCAGTAAACGTTGCTACTCCATCAACATAAGATTTGCTGATCCTATTAGTTTCCATCCAAGACTTGTCCATGTTTATAAATGTGTCCCTGCATGTCACCCCATCGTTAGTTTAAAGGTCCGGTGAACAAAAACCAATATAAACTCACAATATAAGATCAGTTCTGGTACTTGACACAGATCTCAGAGTGTCGCTTCTCATAAGGCTAAGATAGTTGGTTGATGGCAAATTATAGCTTTTTCAACCAACCATTCCCTTGTAAATTCACATCCAGGAACCCTAATTCATTTTGTCCCAATTCTGGTTCATGTTCATGTTGGTAATAAGCTTAATAACGGCTACTTAATATTAATTTAACCAATTAACTAGCTAATTGTACCAGAAATATGACATAATTTACAAGAAGCTTTGACAAGACTAAATAAGGCCGGAATTTCTCGAAAGCATATACCACGGCTAATAATTCTTTCTCCGTAGTAGTGTAATGTGCTTGAGCATCCGTCATGGTCTTACTAGCATAGTGTATAGGCTGAAAATGTTTGGTCTTACGTTGCCCCAAGACTGCACCTACCGCGTAATCACTAGCATCACACATAATTTCAAATGGTAGGTCCCAATCGGGGGCAACTAAAATCGGAGCTTCGGTTAACTTCTTCTTAAGTATATTAAATGATTCAATACATTCTTTCAAGAAGATAAAAGGGGTATCTTTTTCAAGAAGATGGGTCATCGGCCGAGCGATTTTAGAAAAATCTTGAATAAATCGACGATAGAACCCGACGTGACCTAAAAAACTTCAAATGCCTTTAACGGAAGTCGGATGAGGGAGTTTAGCTATAACATCAACTTTAGCTTTGTCGACCTCAATCCCGGACTTTGAAATCTTATGTCCTAGAACAATGCCTTCTTTTACCATAAAATGGCATTTCTCCCAATTTAGAACTAAATTAGTGTCTTCGCACCGTTTGAGCATTTTGTCTAAATGGGAGAGGCATGAGGAGAAAGAATCCCCGAAGACCAAGAAATCATCCATAAAGACCTCTATTGTTTCCTCGATCATGTCTTGGAAAATGGCCATCATGCACCTTTGGAACGTGCCCGGAGCATTACATAAGCCGAAAGGCATGCGTCGGTAGGCAAACGTCCCATAAGGGCAAGTGAAGGTGGTCTTTTCTTGGTCTTGCGGGTCTATAGGAATCTGAAAATATAGCGAGAAACCATCTAGAAAATAATAGTATTCGTTTCCCGCGAGTCTTTCAAGCATTTGGTGCATAAACGGTAACGGGAAATGATCTTTACGAGTTGCATCATTTAACTTTCGGTAGTCAATGTATACACGCCATCCCGTAACTAATCGAGTTGGTATCAACTCATTATCTTTATTTTTAATTACGGTTATACCGCCCTTCTTGGGCACACAATGAACGGGGCTAACCCACAGGCTACCAGAGATAGGGTAAATCAATCCGGCATCAAGGAGTTTGATAACTTCCTTTTTGATAACCTCATAAATTTTTGGGTTCATCCGTATTTGATGTTGTTTTGCCGGTTTAGAGTCATCCTCCATTAATATTTTGTGAGTACAAAATTAAGGGTCAATGCCCTTAATATCAGATATTTTCCAAGCGATGGTACGCTTGTGTGACTTTAAAACCTTTAGCAGTCAGACCTTCTCATCTTCTTTTAAGTTTTAGCAATTATGACGGGTAGTTTATCGGTACCCTCCAAAAATGCATACTCAAGATGAGAAGGTAAATCCTTGAGCTCAAGCTCCGGAGGATCATCAATAGAAGATTTTACGATTTTAAGTTCTTTAAAATGAAGTTCTTTCGGAGGGAGAGGGGATGATGGATCATCATTTAGTAACTTCTCAATGAGAAGAATGTCTCCCTCCGGATCAAAGTCGTCATCATCAATTCCCGGTGGAATTGAATCATTTGTAAGATAAGCTTCGATTTCTTCCAAAATGAAGTCACCTTCCTCAAAAGGTGTGAGAAAGGGGGAAGAAGTAGAAAGGATAGGATCTAAAGACGGAGTGGGATTACCACTCGTAGAACTATCTAAAAATCTGAGAACTTCTTGAGCATACTCCTCACAAGCTACGTCGATGACATCGATTCGATTAATTGACACAGCATCATTGTAGGAGTATCTCGAAGTTTGACCAACTTTAAAGGTTATGGCTTCATCATCAACTCGGAGAGTTAATTCTTCACCATAAACATCAATCAAAGCACGTGCCGTCCTCAAAAAGGGTCTCCCGAGAATTAAGGGAACCCGAGGATCGACAACATAATCAACGACTACGAAGTCGGCCGGAAAATGGAACTTTCCTACTTTTACAAAGACATCTTCGGCAATACCGGATGGACTAGTAGTCGATCGGTCTGCAAGTTCAAGAATCATTTGAGTAGGAGTAAGTTCGGGGAGTGAGAGCTTCTTCCATATGGAAAGAGGCATCAAGTTGATGCTTGCACCAAGATCGGCCAAGGCTAAGCATTCAACTAACTCCGAAAAATCACAAGGAATAAGAAACTTGTCGGGGTCTCCAAGTTTTTCGGGCAACTTTTTTAGGATAACCGCCGAACAATTCTCATTCACCGGTGTTTTGGCTAAGTCAAACAATTTTTCTTTGTTATTAAGGAGACTTTTAAACATTGAAGCAAATTTCGGCATATGTAGAAGAGCATCCGCGAAACTTAGATCGATATGTAATTCCCTAAAGATTTCAACAAATTTTGAAGCTAGATTATCATCTTTTTCACGGAGCTTCTGTTTGTTAGCTCTCGAAGGGTAAGGTATAGACGGTTTAGGCTTAGGAGCAACAACGGGCTCATCAATTGGAGCTTGAATTTGGACTACCGGAGGTTGGATGTTTTCGGTACTCGGTTGCACCGTATCCTTTGTTACCTCGGGTTCCCATTCCACCACCTTGGGAAGAGGTGGAATTGGAGGTCCATCATAAGAAATACCACTTCGGGTGGTGATTGCTTTCAAGTCACCTCTCGGGTTAGCAACGGTGTTGCTAGGAAGTGAACCCGAACCCGAAGAAGAAGCGGTATTCATTTGGAAAAAACTATCCATCATAATCTTAAGCTCATTGGTTTGATTTGACATTGAAGTTTGCATTTCATTTCTCAATTCATTTTTCACATTATTTATTTGATTTTGCATAGCTTTCATATTAGCATCATTTATCTTCTTGTAGTTCGACAATTCATTCGAAGGAGCAACTTGAGTTTGCTGAATCGGAGCTTGATAACTCGGATTTCCTTGATTATTTCCTCGGTTTTGATTGTAACCTTGATTGTACCGGGTTTGATTATTTTGCACATTCGGTTGACCAACCCGGTGGTCGAATTTGGTTAGCTACAATCTGAGGACGATATCCGGTATTTCCTTGATTATAGTTTACTGCGGCTGCTGAAACATATCCTTGAATATTATCTCGATATTCCAGAAAAACGTTGCCATCGGTGGCAAGACATTGGTGGTAAGGATGCGGACCACCACAAGTAACACAAATTTCCTCAACTGCTTTTACGGAAGCTGGAGGAGAAGATTTAACTAAAATGATCACCACCCAAGTTTACACAACTTCCTCGACCGCTTTTACTGAAGCCGGGAGCTTTAGGATTTGGTTTTAACTTATCGAGAAGCAAAGGCATTCACCCATCTCTTTAAGTTTCGGCACATCGGTGAACACCTGGGTAGAAGAGCTCGTACACACTTTGGCAAAAATCGCTTTGCGTTCGTGAATAACGAACTATGGATTTGCTCTGCGCTGAAGCTAGCAATCTCGAGACATTTATCCCAAAAAAATTACCTACCCCGGCAAATTCAATGAATCTTTGATCATTATAGTTTCAAAGCATTGTAGAAAGTAACGAGTTGATGTAAGACAGAGAAACCATGATTGGGCATGCACGAAGGAGATCCTTGAATCGTTCCCATGCCTCACTAAAAGATTCATCAAAACGATGTTGGAAATTTGTGTTTTTTAATTCGAAGTTTGTTGTTTTGAGGGAGGAAAAATTGGGTTGATAAACTTTTAAACATGTAGGATCAACCCAAGTAAAGAATCTACCGAGGGGTTTCTTTTTCGAGCCAAATTCCTGGTCTTTGCACCCTCGAGGGAAAATGGAAAAAGCATAAGCTTAATCGACGTATGCCCCCGGAAAAATGTATTGGAACTTCGCATACGTAGAAGTGATCTTGTTGAAATATCGAATGTGAGCATGAGGATCTTCTTTATCATGTCTGAAAAATTGTTTATTTTGCACAAGAGTGAGCAAACCATGTTTAAGCTCAAAGTTGTCCGCGGTGATCGCGGGAACAACGATTGCATCCTCGTAACCCTCGGTGGGTGCTTGGAGCAATTGCGCCATAGTACGTTGATCGGCCATCGTAACTACGGGAGTCTCAACAAGAGAAAACGGTTCGACTCTTTGTATAGAACGTCTACGATTACGACGTTTCAGAATCATAGAAGTAGGATTCGTAGAAGGTTCACTAACGAATTTTGACGAAGAGCGAATTTGCATACACTAAAAACAAAATAAAATAAAAAGGAAAATATTTTTGTTAACCGAAAATCAAACGAGTGTACGGTAGCTCTCTAGAAAACGCACAAAGAAGCGGAGGAGCGGGTAAGCGCGAAGCTATTAAAAACCTTCTCCTTTCGGGTCGAAGTTCGTAGGATCGACCCTCCTTATACCTCTCTTGTAGTTTGTAATCTAAAGGTGAGCCGAATTCACAAGTGACACAACGGTCGTTTTTGTTGGTTTTCGATTTTTTTGGTATTTTTGATTACTTGGTAATAGAAAAAAAATATATTCACAAATGAGAGCGATAACTTCACGGGGAAGGGTCTTCAAACACTAATCTTCAAACGTACACAATAATCGTTTCACAACCTCCCCGGCAGCGGCGCCAAAAATTGATTTGATTAAAAATAACCCTTTAGTATATATAAATATAATATATAATAAATATATAATATAAATATATATAGGGATAATTCCCAAAATATCAATTAAGAAGAGAGTGAGAGTATTCCGTAAGGCTTTAAGAAGGAAAATTGCTTTTAACCAAAGCAAAATCCCAAAAAACCTTCCCGGGTCGTTTCCTGACGAGGTGCGAATTTGAAAATCGTGATTAAGCTTGTGATCGCATATTTGAATGATCAATATATGATTTGGATTCTATTTCTATAACTAAAATGCAAAAACAAGTAAAGGCACGCTAAAAACGAAAGCAATTAAGGCTAAAACACTAAAAACGATAACGGGATTCAAATCCCGTTCTTTAAAAACCTAAAATCTACAAATTTAACCCTAAAAATGCAAATTTAATTTTTAACAGTCCTAAATGGTTAATAAAATTTTTAGAAAAAAGAATTATATTTTTTTGACTTTTATTTTATTTATTATGAATTAAAAACATATTTATTCTAAATAAAATATTAAAAATAATAAACTAATTATAAAAAATCTAGAAAAATCACTAAAATTACTTTAAAGTGAGCTAAACCTAGGAAAAATAAATTGGGATCACCAGCTTATTTGAATAAGCTGGAATTAAGCTAAAACGGGCCTTAGTAACCTAAAAAGGTCTAAAATTGTGTTATAAATAATATAATTAGTCAAGTAGACAGGAGAAAAGTCCCATGGGCAAGTGGTTGAGGTGTGTGTTAAATACGTTGGGTGTGTAAAGGGGAGGTCACAGGTTCGACCCCTGTTACCTCTCTTTTTTATGCAACATTTTTTTTTTCTTTTTTAGACTTATAAAATAAAGCAAAAATCACTAACTTTAAAAAAGACACTTTTTACAAAACTTGAGAATAAGCCAGCAATAAGCAAAAAGAAAAAGTGACAGAATGCTTTTTTTAAACTAAGTAACAAAAAGGGCTAAATTTTTGCTTTTTTAGAACTAACAAGCACAAAATAAAGGTAAATAAGCTAAGACATATAACTAGCTAGACCTAAAAAGCATTTATAAACAAAATTAAGCAAGAAAAATTATCTGAAAGGGACTAAAAGGCCTAAAACAGAATGCATAAGAAAAACGGTCAAGCATGCTAACAAGCTACTTTTAAGCTAAAAATAAAACCTAAAACAAATCCTTAAGGCTTAATGACTTATATAAAGATCAAGCTTATCCTATGGGCTTCAAGAATCAGCAAAGAAAAAGAAGTTTGAAAAACATATAGGCCATGAAAAAGCTAAGTGAAAAAGCTGATTGCATAGTTTGCACACTTTTTAGTTTTCTCTTTAAAAGACAAAAAGGCGTTTTGAATACTCAAAATAAGCTAGCGAAAAAAGTTCAAAATATAAATTAAGCTAAAACAGATTAAATATATACTACAAACTACTTATGCTATAAATTTCAAAACCTAAATCCTACTTTAACTAACATAAATTTGCTAATGAAGATGGGACTTTTGTCTTTGAAAATGGACTTTAGAAACTTGACAGATTTTGACAAAATCTTAAACCAACTAATGCAGACTTAAAGACTTTGTTTCTAACTTGTTTTAACACTTCTCTAAACACAAAAACATGATAAAAACTTAACATACAAAGATTTAATCCTATGAAACTGATTAAACCTTGATATAAATCACCACAGTTACAAACTACAAACTTTATTAAAACCTTAAAATAAAGTTCTAACACATAAACAACTTATGAAAAAATGACTTTTATAATCCAATTAAAGGTTTAAACCTAAGAAGACCCAAAAGGCACAACTGATTTGAACCCATTAAGACCCATAAACACACTTAAAAACCCAAACACCCTATTAAAATAAGATAAACAATGATTTCAACCTTTTTTAAACTAATCAATAGATTTTAAGCTAAGGTTTTTAAAGACCAGATGATAAATAAGTTATATAAACAATATTAAGCAAGTTTCAATAAGAAATAAGCACAGAATATAAGCAAGACATAATAAGCAATCTTAAGCTATAAAAACTAAGATTTCAAGAAAACTTAATCAAATGAGCTACAAACTACTAGACAAGCATAATAAGCAATAAACATGATGAATAAGCATAAATTAGCAAGAATAAGCCAGAAATAAGCAGTACAATAAGCTATGACAGTTTATGAGATAAAACTTGAAAATGAGAAACTTACAAAGCCCTTGCTCAAAACAGGGCAAATAAGCTTTCAATAAGCTGATCTACAAGCTCTAGCCTGTCAAAGACAAGCTAGTGAAACCCATAAGCCCATCCAGGTTTGGCTTATCATCATTTTTTAGCTTTTTTTTGGTGATTTTTGGTAAAAGACTTCAAAACTATAAGTTATGAAAAATCTTATAGTGCTTAAGTTAACAGCTTAAGTATGAGTTAAAAAGAACTTTTGTGAGCTTATAAAATGTTTTTTTTAAACACAAAGTATATTAACCTAAAAGAGATTTAACATAAAAACTTAATTTTCATTAAACTTGAATAAAACAGTACAAAGCTTTTTTAAAAAAGTACAATAAGTTAAAACAAACTAATATAAGATGAAAAACTAAAACTAAAACTAGATATCTCCCCTAATGCTTACAAGAAGGCCCTATTTTATACTAAAATTCTTGAAATCTTAGGTACTTGGACTTCGTAGTTCTTCTCTGAGACAAATAGAGAAGGTGTAGTATTGTTGAGTGAGTAAGTCGAAAAATTAAATCTCAGCGCACAATCTTGAGTTTCTCCACAGTCTTTTGATCTCAACCTTTGGGATTTGTTGTCTTCTAACCTAGACAGATGAGGTATTTTTAGGATTTGGCCGCAACATGATTTGTTGTTTTATGAAGTGGTTAAGGTAGGGCGAAGGGAAGTTTTTGGTCTGGGGATGCAGGGTAAACACGTTATTGGGGAAGATAAACATTATCTTGGCAAGAAATTTTGATTTGGGTGAACAGGGTAACGGTGTTAGACTCTGTGTTTGTTAAGGACTGACATGGTTAGTCCTTTTGGACTAACGGTGCAAATGGTAAAGGACCAGCAGTGTAAACAACTTAACGAGATTATAAAAGGCTCGTTAAGGGGCTGTTTGTTTTGGCAGTTAAAGGGAATTTGGCCATTTTTTGGTGTTGGGCCTTTTTAAAGGATTTGGGCCTTTTGCTTCCAATTTTAGTCTAAGTCCTGATAGTAATAGCTTAATGGGTTGCCCCGGCCCATTTGATGGGTGTGGGTTGGCCCATTAAGTATTTCTTCGGTTTCGGCTTTAATTTTAACGTTTGACTTGTTGACTTTGACTTTTGTTGACCATGACTTTGAATTTTGCACGCTCTTTTCCGAACCTTTTCTGTTTTTGTTCGTTTTGGAGCTTTGTTTTATTGTCCTTGTTAGTGAATTATCCGTACCTGCACAGACATAATCACAAAACAATTCATATAATTTTGGCCGTAATATGTCCGATAAGCTTTATGTATTTAAGCATGTTTTTATAGGTAAAAAGGTAATGTGTTATTAAGTCACAATCTCATAATTAAGTCATTTAATTTATGTCCATCTTTTTTATGTCCAATATGTCCAAAATAATTATTTATTTATAAACTATATAAATAAATTTGTAATAATTGTTTCAACAATTAATTATATAAATTGTCAATATACCAAATAAAATATGTTCTTGCATTCTAACATATTTTAAACACCTTATTACCATGAATGTGTATTTTCTTGACTAAGTATGAACTTGTTTTATTTTATGAACTTATATAAAATAATAACTAAATGATGATATAACAAAATAATAATTCACTTTAAACAGCATATGGTCACACTTATTAACACTTTTGGTCACTTTATGCTTAGTTGTATGTGACTAAATACCCAAAACAAACATGCTTTGTGTGACTAAATATTACAAAAGGCCACACAAACATAAAATTCATGTGGCCATTGGATGATCAATAGTCACACAAAATACACATTTCTTCAATTTAAACACCATATGGTCACACTTATTAACACTTTTGGCCACTTTATGCTTAATTGTATGTGACTAAACACCCAAAAGAAACATGCTTTGTGTGACTAAATATTACAAATGGTCACACAAACATAAAATTCATGTGGCCATTGGATGAACATTAGTCACACATAATACACATTTCTTCTATTTAAACACCATATGGTCACACTTATTAACACTTTTGGTCACTTTATGCTTAGTTGTATGTGACTAAATACCCAAAAAAACATGCTTTGTGTGGCTAAATATTACAAAAGGTCACATAAACTTCAAATTCATGTGGCCATTGGATGATCAATAGTCACACAAAATACATATTTCTTCAATTTAAACACCATATGGTCACACTTATTAACACTTTTGGTCACTTTATGCCTAGTTGTATGTGACTAAATATCCAAAACAAACATGCTTTGTGTGGCTAAATATTACAAAAGGTCACACAAACATAAAATTCATGTGGCCATTGGATGAACAATAGTCACACAAAATACATATTTCTTCACTTTAAACACCATATGGTCACACATATTAACACTTTTGGCCACTCTATGTTTAATTGTATGTGACTAAATATACAAAAAAAAAATGCTTTGTTGGTTGTACATTGTTTACGGTCACTAAATTGTACCTATTTAGTCACACAAAAAACGTAGATACGGACACGAAAGCTTTCTTATGTGTGACTAACTCGAATGCCTGACCGTAGGTGACCTATGGCCGCGCGACCTTTTGTCACACACAAAACTTTTCGCGTGTGTGACTATATGTATATAGTCACACATTTTTGGTGTGACCAATACCACTTTTTGTACTAGTGCCAAAAGGGAAAGGTAGATATTATTAAGCTAAAGCCTTACCATTTATGGCTAATACTTTCACTAACTACAAACATGTGATCTTGTGACATGTTATTACCCATACCTAACCCATTTGAGGGCTATTAAATGGCCAAAGCACACACCACACACAATTTATGTAGTTTTATCTTATTAACCACCTAAAGATACATTAAAAAGTTCCCGAATTGTTCAAATAATGCAAGTATACACTTAAGGCTTCCATACACTTCATTCACTACCAAAAACACACAAAAATATCTTCTCTCTAGCTATAGTGCATGGCCAGAACACAAGAACAAGGAGAAAGTGGTATTTGATATTTTTCAAGTAATTTACAAGAAGTCATAAGGATTTGAGTGATAAATAAACAATATTTGGGGTTTGATTTAATTGTTATACTAGTATTCTCATCATCTCATCTTCTCAGGTTTCACATTCTCATCTCATACTTTCATTTCATGTATCGTGTTATAATCACTACATTTCATAAATTTATATCACCACTAGTTTGTATATTAAAGGTTTTTCTAAATGAAACAAGTAAAACTTTAGAAATGTAATATTGTAAAGATGTTGTAAAATGACTAATAAAACATGTTCATACATATATACAACTTATTTTAGTCACTATATAAGTATTTGTTGAAATATTAGCTTTATTGTTAAAATGGTTAATTATAAGCTTAAACTAGTAAAGTTGTGCATTTTATTCATGTTCTTAAAATTTATGTTTATTCTTGATAAATTGGTGGAAGTGACTAGGTTAGTATGAAGTTGTTGTGGTGATGATAATTGATGAAAGAGATTAGTCTAGTATGGAGTTGCAATTTGTGAGTGAAAAATAGTTGTAGAATAGAAATAAAATAGTTGTTGTCCAGATTTTCTTTTAATATTTTCGTACAGTAAATTTGGCCTTGAATAGCCGAGGCCTTAAAAATATGATAGTATATCTTCATACCAATGTATGGATATAAAATTCGCTAAAATTGAACGTAAAATGAATGAGATATGGTCAAAAGAAGTTTAGTAATTTTTCGGAAAAAACAGTTTTTATATAAACCTGTCTAGTTTTCTGTTTTGGTATTTTGACCCTTTTCGGATCCGAGTCAGGAAAAGTTTATAGAATATATTTTGTAGAGCTCGGCTTTAAGCAAAAATATAGTATTTGCTCGTTCCATGAATCATTATAACGAAGAAGATATAGCATTTATAAAACTGGACCAGAATGTAATTTTTATAAAAATAGGGTGCTGTTTGATTACTAAAATGGGGTTTTTGGGCATTTTCGAGTCCGTTTGAACTATAAAAACCTTAACAAATATTATAGTATGACTTATATATTTTCTATGCGCGTCGAAAACTTTCAAAAATGTTATTTAGTAAGCGAGATAAGATTTACTAAGTTAGTTACTTGAAAATAATGGTAAAGTATATTAATGATGGATAAAAATCGCGAATTAGACAACAACTTTATTTTGGACTTATAAAACTAAAATGCAAACTATTAAGTGGTGATTTAATGTTATAAAAATATATTTGCATCATCTCATTTCATTTGCACTATCCTAAGACAACCCATAATTTAATAGGTTGCTTTCGGGACTTACTTTCACGTCCAACTTATTTGATTTATTCACAAATCAATACTTTTTCCTAAGGTGAGTTTATAGCCCCGCTTTAACTTATTTATCACTATTTTATAAATCTCAAGGTGAGATACATTGCTTGTTTTTACTTATGAATGCAAGTACCGTTCCTTTTAAATGATTGCGGATTAGCCTAAGTAGCGATAATCTATTATGCCCGAATTAGCATGAACTGTTAATTACTTTGCGTAAACGCGAGTTTTATAAATAGATCTATTGGGATTGACATCGCCGTTCGGGTAAGTTAAGCGCTTACTAGTTTCGGAGGACCAAACTAACGAACGCATACCATGTCAGGCTTAGGGTGTTGCGGATTGAACACCTACTTGGGTACTTTGATTGCATTAAATTGCATACATACTGTGTCATAGTTTCGGTGTCATGAGCTTTTTTGTAACACCCCCAAATTGGGTCGCAGCGGAATATGGGTCCGGGGCGTGTTACTTCATGAATCAACAACACAAGAGATATATAGAACGACCAAAAAGTCGTTTGAAAACGATACATTGGATTTAACAAAGTCATTGTTACAAAAACCCGTAGCTTAACTTGTTCACTTAATCAAATACAAAGATTTTCAGCCCATAACAGATAACAAAACGAAATGCGACAAAATCTTTAATGCAAGACATCCAAATCAAAACCACCAATGTATCCATCGCACCTTGTGCTTATTGATCCCCTGAAAAACATTGCTTTAAAACGTCAACAATAATGTTGGTGAATTCATAGGTTTGATAAATCATATATTGTAGGACCACAAGATCCCTCAAGTGTATGATAATGCAACAGAGGCAGTTATCATATAAATGTAATTCCGTTGCAGCTTAAGGCTCATGACACATGCTTGTCATGTATGGATGGCCAAATTATGGTGCCGTTTTGCCCGGTGGTGATGTTTCTAACCCGCAACATTCCTATGTTCGATATGGTATTACGTTCGTTTCACTGGTGTTAAGCTAATCAACTCTCCGAACGGGGTTCGTCAAACACAATAGATCCTACTTCATAACTTTCGCGCTCATAATTAACAGTTGTTCCAAGATAATGGGCTTAGATATGGGTTATCGTAATTAGGCAACATGTAATTCATAATATGAAACTTAAACCACTTGTGATTCAGTTGTAAAACATTGCATGCTTTCTTCACCCAAAA
The DNA here is from genome assembly GCA_026074375.1 of Tanacetum coccineum. NCBI lineage: Eukaryota > Viridiplantae > Streptophyta > Magnoliopsida > Asterales > Asteraceae > Tanacetum > Tanacetum coccineum. The sequence continues at coordinate 29,800 of BQNB010019957.1, read as the reverse complement.
CTTTGTAAAAACAAAAGCATGTAAAACGTCGGGGCTATGAACTCACCTTGACGCAGTGAGTAATGTCGAGTGTATCTACAATAACGCGCCACGCGAATTGGATCAAATGCAACCTAATTAAATTAAGGTCTTTGTAAGTACTGAGTACTTAGTCTAAAAACATTGAATCATGATCTAAATAGTTGTTACATTGCTACTATGTTCGGGGCTTATCATTATTAAAGAGGTCATGAATGAGTTCGAGGAGTTAGGACACTTTAAATCGTAAATCCAACAACTGTCGAAACGCATTCGGAAGCGGCCTATCATTTTAAGAAATCCCGTATGTAATAAAGTACTTTGATAACCACATAAGATATTATATATAGCTCAATACACAAACTATTGGTTCTTCATTGGAAAAATTTGGGTTTGATAAGTTAACAATCTTTATAATTTTACGTTTAGTAAACTGCACGTAACTTTGCCGACGTTTTAAATGATCCGATTCTGCAGTTTCTTATGTCCATCTTCTGGATCGTATCATAGACAGATCGTTATCGTAAAATTGCATATTTTTGGTTTCGGAGATTCCGTACTGCGAGTGAAAGTAACTATTACTTGTTCACAATCAGCTTGAGCTTGTATAAAAATCTTGTAATAGGTATCGTCTGTGAGTGAGGGTGGTGCTAAAATAGGAGTGGTGGGTGTGGATGTCGTATTTTATTCGTATATAGCTCGTTGTTTAACACGGATTCTTTCGAGGACGTTCTCGTATTTGAAAGTTCTTATTTTATGAGGTTTACAAAAATATAAATTTCTGAAATGAATAGTAACTTTATAAAATTGTTTTATAAAAAGTATATTTGTCGTAAACATGCGAATTATAACCGTTCGTTATTAATTGAAAAATTACGAATTCTTATCTTTGGAAATCCTAAATAAATATGTCTTATTTGTTAAAAAAATAATAACCCTTTGTGTTTTTAATTTTTATAAAAATGATTATTATAAAAATTTTACTTAGACATCGTTTATTATCGTTTATTAACGTATAACTCGTTTTTAACGTAACTTTTTCGTTATTAATCCGTTTAACAAGTTTCTTACTTTTTCGGAATCGTCGTGAAATGTATTATCTTGTAAAAATATAAAATGAGTATGTAAAAATTCGGATTTGGGACAGAATGTTTATGCTTGTTTGATAAGTCTATTTTTGATCTTTTCTTTATACTTTATTACTTTTGTATTTTACCACAAGTCTCATATATCATATACTTTATAAATCATACATATATGATGTGTCCTTTGTCCATAATAGTCCTTATGTGTCCAAGTTACCAAGGTTAACTAATTTATGATAATACTTAAGATCATAACTTTACTTAAGAAATCTCTAATTTACTAGTTTTGTAAATAATCATTTTTACACATAACCAAGTGTGTACAAGTATATTTCTTTCCATAGGACTTTATTTTAGTGTTATATTAACATGATTAAAAGTCCATAATCAATATTAACATGTCTTATGTATTTCTTTAAGTTGAAACATATTATGAAGTTATGAAAACCCTAATTAATCCAAAATCATGTTTACACCAAAACAATATGATACAACATTTTCTCATCCTTTTTAACATAATGTAAGTAATAACATAACATGTATATAAGTAATCCATGTGGTCATTTCAAGTGAAAACTTTATTTTCATGATTAAAACCTAAATGGTGATTTAAGCTAACTAGAAATATCATATGCATAATAATGAAAATTATAGCAACATAAAGAGTTTAAATGGACCTTAAGAAGAATGATGATGATGATGTACAAGTGCTAAACCCTTGTTTAGCCACAAAAACCAAACTTGCACTTTATAAACCCTTAGCTTCCTTAATTAAACCCTAGCTTCCTTTTTCTTGATTATAACTTGGAAATGGTTAACCAATGCTTGCAAATACCTTAGTACATCTTAGGATATGTGTATATAGAAGTGTAAGGGTTGTAGAAAATTTTGTATGAATTTGGTTGGGAGGTGTAAATATGCCGTAGCATATATGGAGCTCAAAGAGGGTGTTTTTGTTTGATTTTTGTTAAGTGTTGGTGATGTATGTGTTAGTTGTATGTATATAAGATGTATACTTGGTCAAGGAGACATAAGGGTGTCCTAGGGATGGCCTTAGTCATGGTCATGGGTCAAGGTATGGCTCTTGGTCAAGGTGAGGTAGGAATGGGGTTGACAAGATGAGGTATGGTATGTAATTGACCAAGTTGCAAGTATTATGTCAATTTTCATGTATATCTTTGTACATGTTGTATGAATTTCGGCAAAACAAAGATATATATGATATATTTATGTAATTTTTATGTATTGGGTATAAAAGTGGGTATTTGTTGAAGCGTAGAAAAGTTTTCGTGGTTCCGGGAGTGCCTAAACGCAATTTATCGCGAAACGTATACACTTTACGTATCCGATAAAAATAAAATGAACAAAGTTAATAATTATCCTTAAAATAATTATATAACCCTTGCTTGATGTAAACATTTAATTGTTTGATGCCCGTTTACATTGAACGCTAATTTTTGGCGTACGCGATTTAACTTAACGTTTACAATTTTAAGCAAACACGTACAATAATAAAAATAAATAGCACATTTATTGACGTCGTCAAAGACTTGAAAACACAGGGTGTTATAGACTTCCCCCGTTAAACGAGCCTTGTCCTCAAGGCTCACAATGCAGCACTTGACGACGGTGTGGTCTTGGTGAAGAGTTGTGGATATTTCTTCTTGAATTGGTCTTCACGCTCCCACGTGTACTCAGGACCTCTCTTGGAGTTCCATCGAACTTTGACCAATGGGATCCGACTTCTCTTCAACCGTTTAACTTCTCGGTCCACTATTTCTACCGGTTCCTCAACAAAATGAAGTTTGTCGTCCAAATTAAGTCCATCCAACGGAACGGCTAATGGTTCGTCGGCATGACACTTTTTCAGATTAGATACATGAAATGTATTATGGACTCTGCTCAATTCTTCTGGAAGTTCAAGCTTGTAAGCAACTTCTCCAACCCTTTCTATCACCTTAAAAGGTCCAACATACCTAGGGTTCAACTTCCCCCGTTTGCCAAAACGTACAACCCCTTTCCAAGGCGAGACCTTAAGCATGACCTTGTCCCCGACTTGGAATTCCATTGGTTTACGCTTCAAGTCAGCATAACTCTTCTGTCGGTCACGAGCAGCTTGCATCCTTTGCTTGATCTGAATGATTTTCTCAGTGGTTTCTTGGATCAGTTCTGGACCGAGTATTTGAGCTTCTCCAACTTCAGTCCAACAAACAGGTGAACGACACTTTCGACCATAAAGTGCTTCAAATGGTGCGGCCTTGATGCTAGCATGCTCTTATGATAACTTGTATTCACACTATTTATTATAAACCTATGAATTTTTTCCTCAACCATTGTGTGACCTTTTTTAGCATGTTTATCTCATAGTAACTGACATCATTATGGTACGGTGTGACACGGACTTGAAGAAAGGCTAAACTTGATATCATTTAAACTTTATGTTTTCAATATAGATTATTGGGACCTACTGTTTGTAAAAACTCGATGAAATAATGAAAGATAACTTATCTTTAAAACGTCTCTTCAAGTCGTATTCTAATGATTATGACTGTTTTACTATGAAAATACCCCAGATTAGCTTCCGCTGCTATAGTCAAAAATGGGGGGTTATAGATTGGTATCAAGAGCCTTGGTTATAAAGAACAAGGTTAAAACCTTAACTATAACTACTTTTCTTTTTCCATCCGATAAAGTCATCCGTGCCACTACATCTCCTAAATAGTATGTAAAGAACAAAACTTCTATACTATTATATAAATTAACTTATGTATTTACTACGGGTTGTTAACAAAGTAGGTCTTCCTCCCAACCATCCTACTTCTGATATTGAGGATGCTTTTTCCTCCAACTTTCCGGACTTTATCCCGGCTTCCCCGGACTATGTCCCAACTTCACCCGGAAGAAACTTTATCTAGCTCTTCAAATAAACTCAATTTGTGTAAGTTTCAATAGCTTCACCAACTCTTTCACTTTTTTTCAGATGACCCCTATATGAAGGTCATGCATGCATACTATGCTAAAGAATCACCTATTCCACCACCAACTATTGTGCCTCCATCTACAATGTTATCTCTAATGTTTAATCCTCAAGAATTCTTTCTTCTGGAGGAATTATTGTCACCTAAGAAACAAGGCCTTAACTAATCATTCTCCTCTACTTATGCCCTACCTCAAGAATTTGAGATGGGAGAAAGCTCTCGTAAGACAAGTCTGGAACGTCACGAGGAGCAAATTGAGGAAATTTTAAATCACCTGGATGAACTCTCTCTTGACCGCATTGAACACATAGAAGACAAAGTAGAAGGTCTTGGAAAAGGTCGGGTGATCATACAACAAGATTTTGACAATCTGAACTGAACTCTCACCAGCCTCGTGCATCATTACTTCAAAGAAGCAAATGGGAAATAATCAACAAGATTTCTCTGCCCGCTTCAAGATTACTGATCTAGAACCATCAATCGAAGAAAACCAAGTCCCGTCACCGAAGCAGACAAGGAGTAGTCTCTGAAAGCAAATTAAGAACTCAGTAACATTCAAGAAGGACCATCAACTATAATCTTAGAACCTAGTTATAGCTTATGTAGAACCAGCCACGGGATGTGTGGTATAAATAAAAACACTTGTCAAATCTTGACTATGTACACGTACACTTGCAAGTTGAAAATGAAATAAATGAGCAATGGCAATCCCGTTATACCCATGTTGTATCATAATACCGATAAATCACCCTAAAACAACTTCATTAAAATCCTCATCTCCGGTCTCCATCGTTATACCATGAATTCTAAAATAAATCCTAGATACTTAATTGATATGAATTATCAAGGATTTTTAAATATCATTATTGTTAAAAATGGTCTTAAAGTTTAAAAACAAGCATTGCTTTTTAAGACTAGTGATATCATTATTATTACGTGTTATCTTATGTTGATAGAATGCCTCCCAAAAGGATGTCAACATCTGAAGCACCAACCATGACTCAGGCTGCCATCAGGAAACTAGTTGCTGACAGTGTTACCACAGCTCTAGAAGCACAAGCCGCTAACATGGCAAATACTGATAATACCACCAGACCAAGAGAAGCTCCTGTAGCAAGACAATGTAGCTACAAAGAGTTCATGAGCTGCCAACCTATCAACTTTTAAAGGTTCAGAAGGCGCTATTAGTCTCATCCGCTGGTTTGAAAGAACTGGATCAGTGTTTTCCCGTAGCAACTGTACCGAAGACTACAAGGTGAAGTTTGCTACTGGTACTTTAACTGAAGAAGCTTTATCTTGGTGGAATTCTTTTTCCCAACCTATTGGGATAGAAGAAGCTTACAAGATTACCTGGGTTGAATTCAAGAAGCTTTTGATAAAGAAATACTGTCCCCGAACTGAAGTCCAGAAGATGGAAGACGAATTTTACCATCTGACTGTGAAGGGGAATGATCTCAAGGCATATGTGAGAAGATTCCAGGAATTGGCAACCTTGTGTCCCACTATGGTGCCAGATTCTGAGAAAATGATATAGAAGTTCTCATCGGGGGATTGCCTCGAAGTATTGAAGGGAATGTTACCGCCTCTAAACCTCAAACTCTAGAGGAAGCCATTAACATAGCCCAGAGGCTAATGGATCAGGTAACAAAGCACACTCCGGTGCAAGTATCAAGTGATCACAAATGAAAGTTTGACGACAGAAGAACTTTCAACAACAACAACTACTGTAACACCAACACCAACAACCGCTACAATAATCACCAACCACAACAGAACAGAAGACAGGAAACCTTCAGGGCTTATGCTGCCACCCCAACTGAAAATAATGGATATACTGGAAACCGTCCCTTGTGTAAGAAATGCACTCTGCATCACACAGGACCTTGCACTGTTAAGTGTAATATTTGCAACAAGGTGGGCCATCTGACTAAGAACTGCAGAAACAAAGGGCCAGCCACTGGAAGTAATCTGCTACCAGTGACAGTTACTTGTCATGCCTGTGGAGAGAAAGGGCATTATGCAAATCAGTGCCGAAAGACCACCAACAACAATGCCCAGGGAAGAGCCTACATGTTGAGGGATAGGAATGCTCATCAAGACCCGAACATAGTCACGGGTATGTTTCTTCTAACCAACAGTCTATCAATAGTAAATATTTGATTCTGGAGCCGATAAAAGCTTCGTATCCATATCTCTTGCCTCTAAGCTAAATATTCCACCCATTACAATAGATACCTTTTACGATATCGAAATGGCTGACGGAAACTTAGTAAGCACAAACACCGTTATTCAGGGTGCAATCCTGACCTTGTTAAAAACCAACCCTCAAAATTGATCTTAAGCGATCAAACTCGGTAGTTTCGACGTCGTCATTGGTATGGATTGGTTATCCAAGTATCATACAAGGATCATCTGTGACGAGAAAGTCGTCCACATTCCCATCGACGGTGAAACATTAATCATTCGAGGTGACCGAAGTAAAACCCGACTAAATCTCATATCCTGCATAAAAACCGAAAGGTATATATCCAGGGGATGTCAAGTTTTCGTAGCCCAAATAATGGAAAAGAAGTCGGACGAGAAACGACTAGAAGACATACCAGTAGTCAGAGAATTCCCAAAAGTTTTTCTTGAAGATCTACCTAGCCTTCCTCCCGTTCGTCAAGTAGAATTTCAAATCGATTTAATTCCAGGAGCGACACCTGTAGCCAGAGCACCTTATAGATTAGCTCCTTCAGAAATGCAGGAACTATCTAACCAACTTCAAGAGTTGGCAGACCGAGGCTTTATTTGACCAAGTACCTCACCTTGGGGAGCTCCTGTCTTATTTGTAAAAAAGAAAGACGGATCTTTTAGAATGTGTATTAATTACCGGGAGTTGAATAAACTTACCGTAAAGAACTGTTACCCATTACCCAGGATTGATGACTTATTTGACCAACTTCAAGGTTCGAGTGTCTACTCGAAGATTGACTTAAATAATTCAGGCTATCATCTACTGAGAGTCAGGAAAAAAGAAGATATCCCAAACTGCTTTCAGAACAAGATACGGACACTACGAATTTCAAGTGATGCCATTTGGTTTAACTAATGCACCTGCTGTATTCATGGATCTCATGAACCGTGTGTGCAAACCATACTTGGATAAATTTGTAATAGTGTTTCTCCGATGAGAATTCTATCTACTCTCGTAACAAAGAAGAGTGCGCGATCAATTTGGATAACAATCCTAGAAATACTAATAAAGAGAAGTGGTAAGCCAAGTTTCTCCAAGTTTGATTCTTGATTCATATCGTCAATTTCTTGACACTTAATGATAGTCAAGGACTTCATGTTGAACCCGCCAAGAATGAAGCAGTTAAAATTGGCAGTCTCCAACTACACCCACAAAATACGTCAAATCTAGACTTGCCGAAATTAACGGAGATTTATCAAAGATTTTCGAAGATTGCAAAGTCTTTGACTAAATTAACCCAGAAAAACAAGAAGTATATCTGGGGCCGAAAATCAAGAGTCGGCTTTCCAACTGCTAAAACAAAAGCTTTGTGAAGCTCCAATCTTAGCATTACCAGAAGGAAACGATGATTTTGTTGTTTACTGTGATGCATCCCATCAAGGTCTGGGAGCAGTGTTAATGCAAAGAGAGAAAGTTATTGCATATGCATCCCGACAACTCAAGCCTCATGAAGAGAACTATAGCACCAAGACTCGAATTAGGATAGTTGTGTTTTGCTCTTAAAATCTGGAGACACTAACTCATGCACAAAGTGTACGGTTTTTACACCGATCACAAAAGTCCTTCAACCATATCTTAATAAAATAAGAATTGAACATTGAGACAACTTCGTTGTTTAGAATTTACTCGCAGATTACGAATGTGAATTCGTATATCACCCTGAAAGGTAAATTTGTGGCAGATGCCTTAAGCCGAATGAAACTAATCAAACCACTTCGAATTAGATCATTAGTCATGACCATTCATCCAAAATTACCATCATAAATCCTCCAAACTCAAACTGAAGCACTTAAGGAAGAAAACATCAAAGCCGAGAACCTACGAGGAATGGATAAAGCATTTGAAATACGTCCTGATGGAACTCGTTGTATTAAGAACCGAAGCTGGTTACCACTCTTTGGTAATCTGAGAGACTTGATCATGCATGAGTCCCATAAATCAAGATATTCCATTCACCCGGGTTCTGACAAAGAGTATCAGATCTAAGAAACTTTATTGGAGCCTAACATGAGGCAATCATACGCTGAATATGTTGGCAAATGTTTGACATGTTCTAGAGTTAAGGCAGAATGTCAGAAGCCATTCGGCTTACTGGTACAACCAGAGATTCCTATGTGGAAGTGGGAGAGAATAACAATGGATTTCATCACAAAACTACCCAAAACATCAAACGGACATGACACAATCTGGGTCATTGTCGATCATCTTACCAAATCCGCACATTTCATCCCTACCCGAGAGACAGATAGTATGGAAACCCTTACAAGGTTATACATAAAAGAAATAGTCTCCCGGCATGGAGTGCCAATATCTATCATCTCGGATTGTGACAGTCATTTCACATCCAGATTTTGGAAATCATTACAAAGTGCTTTGGGTACTCAATTAGACATGAGTACGGCATATCATCCGGGGGGGGGGGGGGGGGGGGGGGGGGGGGGGGGGTAAAAAAAACGATAGACAAAGTAAAAGGACCATTCAAACACTCGAAGACTGCTTTGATCCTATGTTATAGATTTTGGAAAAGGATGGGAAAGACACTTACCATTGGTAGAATTCTCATACAATAACAGTTACCATGCCAGTATAAAGGCAGGACCATTCGAGGAACTTTATGGTCGAAAGTGCAGATCACCTGTTTGCTGGGCCGAAGTTGGAGATGTTCAACTCACAGGACCAGAAATAATCCATGAATCCACTGAAAAGATAGTGCAAATTTGATAATGCTTGCAAGCTGCAATAGATCGGCAAAGAAGTTACACCAATATAAGGGGAAAGCCTTTATAATTTCAAGTTGGAGATCGCATTATGTTAAAAGTATCACCTCGTAAATGTATCATTCGTTTTGGAAAGCGAGGAAATCTTAACCCCCCGGTACATTGGACCATTCAAAATCCTTGAACAAATTGGCCCAGTGGCATATAAACTAGAGCGTCCTGAAGAGCTCAGTAATGTCCACAGTATTTTCCACATTTCAAATCTAAAGAAATTCTTATCTGACGAATCCCTTGTCATTCCAATGAAAGAGCTTCGACTTGATGACAAACTTAACTTTGTAGAAGAACCAATAGAGATTATGGATCGAGAAGTCAAGCAACTGAAACAAAGTCGTAGTCATATAATCAAAGTAAGATGGAACTCTAAAAGAGGACCAGAATTTACATAGGAATGCGAAGATCAAATTCGTGCCAAATATCCACATTTGTTTTCAAACATCACTCCGGCATCCAACTAAATCTCAGGACGAGACTTCTTTTAAGGGAGGGAGACTATAACAACCCGCAATTTTCATCAATATAAATATCCATCTATTGAATTAGATGCACTGTAATATCCATCTATTATATATATACCACCTTTTTACAAGGAAATTTTTGCTTTATCTCATTATGCAACGTAACTTGCATCTCTAAAGTAAACGAGCTCACACAACCTCTACCAATGCCATCTCTATCTATGTTTATATCATGTAAACATCCTAATATGTCAAGTCTATATCTTAATAACATTTTACCAAGTACATTCTCTATTTAACGTACTTTTCAAAACGTTGTTTCAAAACAAGCATTAAACGTTAACGTTTACATCAAAACCCTAATTATATGTAACGTATACATATAAAATGAATGTACAAGCTTTTAAAGCATGTGTACAAGTATCAATACATAACATTTGAATATCTTTTCCCTCTTGAATCAAGTTACAACTTTTTAAAGCTTAATGTACAAGTCAATAATACAAGAAAGTCAAACTAGGTCATTTTACCTCCTAAATCACTTTGGTTTCTTACCACCACTTTAGTAAAAGGTACAAGCACTTAATGCATGACTTTTAAACCTTAAACCTAAATCCTAATTCATCATAAACCCTAAGCTTGCATGGCTTTTTGGACTTGTTTTACAAATATTTCCATGCATAGGGGTATATATTGTAACTTTTTAAAATTTATAACTAAAGGGGCTGAAAATGTCATTATTCTAAAGTTATAACTATAAGGACCTATTTTTCCAAGTTTCAAAGTTAAAGGTTTAAATTATATATCCCCCCAAGCTACTTATAATAAAGGACAAACGTTTGTAAAAGTATAAAACCAAGGGTATATAGCCAATTTAATGCAAACTTAAAAATATAAAATATAATATATTTAAATATAAAATTAATAAAATATATATTAATATTATAAAACTCAATTTTTATAAAACCCGACATTATTTTCGATATTAACCATAAATCGACTCATTTATTCCGTTATATATTTAACGAAATTTATCCATGAACCTAACTTTTTAAGAAACTTATAAATCTTTATCGTAATCACTTTACTTAGGAATGTCATATGAAAGGGGTTCATTTGAGAGTTTTTCGTTTTGATGAGTTTGCTTGGTATTACGATTAAAAGTGTCTCTGTCACCTCCAAACGATACTACAATGGCCTCTAATTATGAATAGCCCGAACACGAATAAAATATTACCATAATCAAAACATAGATATACCGTTAAACTATTATGAATTTTTGAAACAAAAAACTATCACACAAGGACTTGACATATCACCCAGTTGCGTGACGAAGCCCGTACTTCACTTGATATACTTTTGCCATCAATCAGATTTCCCTATACTATTAAGGTGAGTTCATAGCCTCACTTTTAAATCTTCTATTTCATAAACCCGTGAGGGGGATACATGCTATAAACCATGAATACAAGTGTTTTCTAAATGTATGCTATCCTGATATATTATTGCATCTGTTGTCTAAGTCCCTTTATGCCAAAAGACCCCCACCATCATGGACCATTAATCACTTGCGAGTGAACGTGAATAGGCCTATTGGGATTGACGAATCCCGTTTGTGTTAGCCGGATAGGTAACCAAACGCACTATATTTGAAACTCATAGGTATATGGCAATTACCTATACGGGGGCCATTATCTTTATATATATCATTATTGATATATACACTAGTCAGTTTGAGTGCCATGAGCTTAGACGCAATAATACTGTTTTCCATAATAATTGTACTCATTACAATTATTACACTTATGGGTGTATAACAACGTAACCCACTCTTATGATGACTTGTATTCACACTATTTATTATAAACCTATGAATTTCTCTCAACTATTGTGTTGACCTTTTAGCATGTTTATCTTTGGTAACTGAACATCTTATGGCATGGAGTGGCACGGACTTGAAGATTGCTAAACTATTATCATTCAAACTTTATGTTTTCATGTAGATTTTGGGACCTCTATTTGTAAAAACTCTGATGAAATAATGAATGATAACTTATCTTTTAAAAACGTCTCTTTCGAGTCATTTTCTATGATTATGATTGTTGTACTATAAAATAATACCCTAGATTAGCTTCCGCTGCTATATGTCAAAAATAGGGGTGTTATAGTTGTCGAGTTGACTCAATGGTTTGAAAGAATGGAAACCTTGTTCCTTATAAGCAACTGCTCTGTGGAAAATCAAATCAAGTTTTCCACTTGTACTCTTCTTGGAAGTGCTCTAACGTGGTGGAACTCCCACGTTAAGACTGTTGGTCACAATGTTGCTTATGAAATGACTTGGACAAAACTAAAAATAAGATAACCGACAAGTACTTCCTAAGGGGCGAGGTTAAGAAACTTAAAGGCGAGATGTGGAATTTAAAGTTTAAAGGTACCGATGTGGTAGGATATAACCAACAATTTTAGGAACTGGCATTGATGTGTGCTAGGATGTTTCCTGAAGAGTCGGAAAAGTTTGAGAAATACGTTGGTGGTTTGCCCGACATGATTCACGGAAGTGTAATGGCATCTAAGCCAAAAACCATGCATGATGCAATTGAATTTGCAACCGAGCTGATGGACAAGAAGATCCGAACTTTTGCTAAACAACAGAGTGAAAACAAAAGAAAGCAAGATGATAACCAACACCAACAACAGAACAAGAGGTAGAACACTGGAAAGGTTAATGCTGTAGGGTTTGGTGAGAAGAAACCTTACGGAGGATCTAAACCTTTGTGCTTAAAATGCAACTATCACCATGATGGTCAGTGTGCTCCAAAATGCCACAAGTGCAATAGAGTTAGCCATCTGGCCTGTGACTATAGGAGTACTACAAATGCCAACACTGCTAACAACTAAAGGGGCACTAGGGCAGGTTAGAAACCTACTTGCTATAAATGTGGAGCCTAGGGACCTTTCAAGAGGGAGTGTCCAAAGCTGAAAAACAACAACCGTGGGAACCAAGGTGGAAATAGCAATGCTCCAACGAAAGTGTATGCGGTAGGCTGTGCAGGGACAAACCCAGACTCAAACGTCATCACGGGTACGTTCCTTCTAAACAAATGCTATGCTTCTGTCTTATTTGACACTGGTGCCGATAGAAGCTTTGTATCTACTGCATTTAGCTCCCAAATTGATATCACACCATCTACCTTAGATCATTATTATGATGTTAAACTAGCTGACGGGAAAATAATTGGGTTAAACTCCCTCATTCGGGGTTGTACATTAAACTTCTTAAATCACCCATTCAACATAGACTTAATGCCCGTAGAACTTAGTAGCTTCGATGTGATAATTGGTATGGATTGGTTGGCAAAGTACCAAGCTGTCATTGTTTGTGCCGAGAAAATCGTTCGTATTCCCTGGGGAAATGAAACGTTGATTGTTCGTGGTGACAGAAGCGACTGGGGAAACAAGACTCGTTTAAACATCATCTCATGCACTAAAATGCAGAATTACATGCTAAAAGGATGTTACATCTTTTTGGCACATGTTACTACAAAGGAGACTAAAGACAAGTCAGAGAAGAAGCGACTTGAGGACGTACCGATCATTTGAGATTTTCTTGAAGTATTTCCTGAGGACTTGCCGGGTCTTCCACCGACTCGACAAGTGGAATTTTAGAACGATTTGATACCTAGTCTTGCACCTATAGCACGAGCACCTTATCGATTAGCTCTATCTGAAATGAAGGAATTGTCGAACCAACTCCAAGAACTTTCTGACAAGGGCTTCATAAGACCCAATTCCACACCTTGGGGAGCTCCGGTCTTGTTTGTCAAGAAGAAGGATGGATCATTTTGAATGTGCATCGACTACCAATAACTGAACAAGCTGACAGTGAAGAATCGTTATCCACTCCCAAGGATCAATGATTTATTTGATCAACTACAAGGATCCATTGTTTATTCTAAGAGAGACTTGCATCCATAACTCGATATGGTCATTACGAGTTCCAAGTTATGCCATTTGGCTTGACAAACGCACCGACGGTATTTATGGATCTCAAGAACCACGTGTGCAAGCCATATTTGGATAAATTTGTGATTATCTTTATTGACGATATCCTCATCTACTCTAAGAACAAGAAGGAACACGAAGGGCATCTTAAGGCAATTCTAGAATTGATTAAGAAAGAGGAGTTGTACGCTAAATTGTCTAAATACGAAATTTAGATTCTCAAGGTACAATTTCTCGGCCACGTAATTGATAGTCAAGGCATTCACATGGATCCCGTCAAGATCGAATCCATAAAAGATTGGGCATCTCCTAAAACACCAATGGAGATTCAGTAATTTTTAGGTCTTATTGGGTATTACCGAAGATTCATCGAAGGATTTTTGAAGATCGCCAAGTCAATGACCAAGCTTACTCAGAAAGGAGTTAAGTTTGATTGGGGTGACAAGCAGAAGCAGTGTTTCAATGATTAGCAGAAGTTGTGTTAGTGCAAGCAATCACACAATTGGTTGTCACAACAGCAACAAATGAACCAAAAACAATAACATAACAAAAAAAATAATGCACACAACAGCACAACAATTTAATGTGTGTAATAAAACATGCAAAAGTGCACTACAAACATAAAACACATTTTGAAGGCGATCAGCAAACCAATTATGGCTTTACCTGAAGAAAGCGAATATTTTATCGTATACTGTGATGCTTCAATCAAAGGTTCTGGCGCTGTATTGATGCAAAGGGAGAAGGTGATTGCTTATGTATCACGCTAATTGAAAATTCATGAGAAGAACTATATGACTCATGATTTGGAACTTAGAGCGGTAGTGTTTGCTTTAAAAATCTAGAGACACTATTTGTATGGGATCAAGTGTAACTTGTTTTACAGATCATAAATAGTTTTACAACACATTCCCTTATTCAAAAGTTTGAAACATGGAGACAACGTCGTTGGTTAGAGTTCTCAGCGATTATTATCTAAATACATTTACCACCCGGGAAAGCAAACGTAATGGCCGAAATTCCTTAAGCCTAAAGAACGAATAAGCCATTTCGGGTTCGAGCCTATTAGTCAAGCCAATTGGTTTGAATCTGCCCAAGCAAATTCTGGAAGCTCAAATAGAGGCACAGAAACCAGAGAACATCAAGAATAAAGACGTATGAGGTATGATCAGGAAGGACATACCAAAGGATAAGTTAGAACCCCGCACAGATGGAAATCTATGCTTAAATGGCAGGAGTTGGTTACCCTGTTATGGCGATCTAAGGACTGTGATCATGCATGAGTCCTACAAGTCAAATACACAATTCATTCGTTCGAACAAAGGGATCAAGGACATAAGAAGATATATGGTGGCCCAATAGAAAAGCCGAACATCAACCAACCTAATGTCAACAAATATTGACTATGTGCTAAGGTCAAGGCTGAACACCAAAGGTGCCATCAGGTTTTCTTGGTGGCAAACCAGATACCTCAATGTAATTGGGATAATAACACCATGATTTTATCACAAGCTTCCTAATCCTTCACAAAGATATAACACCCATTTGTTGATTGTTGACCGACTTTCTAAATCTGTAATTTTCGTACCAATGAGGGAAACTGATCCCATGGAAAAGTTGGCTAAAATGTACCTGAAATAGGTAGTCATGAGGCATGGGATACCTGTCTCAATCATTTGTGATTGTGACCCTAGGTTTGCATCAAATTTTTGGAGGTCAGTGTAGAAGGCTTTGGGTACTAGCTCGGATATAAGTATTGCATACCATCCACAAACTAACGGACAAAGTGAGAGGACTATTCAAACTCTCGAGGATATGATGCATGCTTGTGTGATCGACTTTGGAAAAGGTTGGGTTAACCATTTGCCATTAGTTGAGTTTTCATATAACAATAGTTATCACGCTAGCATCAAGGCTGCACCATTTGAAGCACTTTATGAGCGAAAGTGTCGTTCACCTATGTGTTGGGCCGAGGTTGGAGAAGTTCAACTCACCGGTCCAAAAATAGTTCAAGAGACAACCGAGAAAATCATTCAGATCAAGCAAAGAATTCAAGCCGCTCTTGATCGACAAAAGAGTTACACCGATTTAAACTATAAGCCGATGGAATTTCAAGTTGGAGATAGAGTTATGCTCAAGGTTTCACCTTGGAAAGGAGTAGTACGTTTTGGCAAACGGGGGAAGCTAAACCCTAGATATGTTGGACCTTTCAAAGTGTTAGAAAATGTTGTAGCCATGGCTTAAATGCTTGAACTTCCGCAAGAGCTGAGCAGGGTTCATAATACGTTTCATGTATCCAATTTGAAGAAGTGCTATGCCGATGAACCATTAGCCGTTTCATTGGATGGACTCCACATTGATGACAAGCTTCGTTTCATCGAGGAACCAGTAGAAATCATGGATCGTGAAGTTAAACGGTTGAAGTAAAGTTGTATCCTAATTGTCAAGGTTCGATGGAACTTTAGGAGAGGTCCTGAGTTCACATGGGAACGTGAAGACCAATTCTAGAATAAGTATCCGCATCTCTTCTCAAAGACCGCACCCTCTTCAAGTGTCACGTCTTAAGCCTTGAGGACAAGGCTCACTTAACGGGGGAAGACTGTAACAATCTGTATTTTAGGTCATTGTACGACGTTATATATATTTCACTATTTATTTTTAGTCTTGTACGCGTTTGCTTCTAATTTTAATCGTTAAGTTAAATCGCGTAAGCTAAAAATTATCATTCAACGTAAACGGGCAGCAAACAATTAAATGTTTACGTCAAGCAAGTGTTAGATAATTATTTAGAGGATAATTATTAACTTTGCACATTTTATTTTTATTGGTTACGTAAAGTGTTTACGTTTCGCGATAAAATACGTTTAGGCATTCCCGGAACCACCAAAACTTATCTACGCTTCAACAAATACCCATTTTTTATACCCAATACTCAAAGTTATATAAAACTTCACCCATATTATCATTGTTAGTCAAACTGTACATAAAATAAAACAACTAGAACATACACTTTACAAGGTTACACATCTACACTTAATATATATGACTTATACTTCAAATAATGCAAGATTTTTATACAAGATAACAAAAAACAACTAGTACTCCCTCCTCCCCCATGTTTGTAGATGAAAAGTGATCCCAAGGAGACAATTAGCACACAAATTACCAAATATTCCTTTGTACAACACAAGACTCATTAAACCTAAGCATGGCTAGTTATCTTGACCAAAAGACTTTCCTTGAAACCCTCATCTTGTCTTAGACTTTCTAGTTGTATACTTGACTAGTCCTAGTGCTATATAAGGAAGCAACACTAGATAGATATCTCACACTCTCATTTTACTTAAGAAAAACTTTACCAATCTCTCTTGCTCTCCTCCCTAGGCCACGGCTTGAAACAAACACCCTTACCAAATCCATAAAATTTTATTTATCACATATACAAGTGATCTAACAACATATCTAAGATATACCAAGAAGGTTTGAAGGTTTAGTTAAGCATTTACAAGGGTTAATTAAGAAATGTTTAAGATTATTGGATTTGGGGATTTCTAAATATTAGAAGCTTAGGTTTAATATCTAAACTAGGGTTTAGATCTTGTTGTTTATCATCCTACTTCATACTAAGGTTATCTAAAACCCTTAAACTCTTTACATTTGTGATTTCATATGTTAATTATGTTTATATAGTGAATCACCATCTAGGAATATTATTAACATGCAAAATGGATTTTTATATTTGTTCATGGTTTGATAAGCTTTACTGTATGTTATGTTGATATTCAGGACATGTTATAATAGAAGTATATACATTATATATGTGTTGGTTAATTTATATAAAGTATATATAAGTTAATGGTTTAAAAAGTTACTTAATAAGTTTATAAGTAGAAGTGATATAAGATTTTGTTATCATGGACAATATTTGGACAAATGATGGACTAAGAACCTTAAGTATGAGACATGTGATATAAATGGTTGTAGATGACTTGTAACAAACTTACTAAACTACAAAGTTATAAAAACAAGTTTGAAACACATTTTTAATAAGAACATCAAAAGTTGTTGTTTTAAATTCGAATATAAAGTATACATTTTATATTTTTATAAAATACTACATGTTACAAGGATTGTAGGAATGTAGAGAACTCGAAAAACTGATTTATAATGAAGGAGATACGGCATTTGCAAGTTATACGATAATAAACGCTTTTATAAAAGAAATTTTATAAAAACTTGTTACAATTCACCTCTGATATAAATGATCGGTTATTTTTCTCCGAAAGTACATATTTTTAGCATTCCAAAACATTAAGACTCATAATATTACGATCAATAACGAAGGAGTTATGGATTTTTCATGTTTATGATAATTAAAGTTTATAAAAATAATTTCATAAACTATGAACAGTAAAAATTACTATTCATCTTAGTTACATTTTGGAAAATACATTAATTAGATAAAACTTTTAATTACGAAGACATGCTCGAAATAATCGCTAAAATCAGAGTTAAAACGAATAAGATATGACTTTTATGAGGTTTACGCTAATTAAATTTATAAAAATAAATTTATAAAAGTGCATGAACAGTAAAAAGTATTGTTCACCAGAGGACTTAAAATATAAAAATGTAATATTTTGATAACTCTTCTTAATACAAAAGCGTGGACATAAGAAACGTACGAAACGGACTTAAAACAAGAAAGTTACGACATTTTTACTAAGGAAATATTTATAAACATTTTAACTTTATAAATATTATTTCTCAAATATGATTAGATGGTGATGTAGCTATATAGGATTATATACGGTATTAGTTATTCAAAGTACTTAGTACTCATACGACCTATAATTAATTAGGTTTCATTCGGGCGTATTCATGACGCATTTTCTGTTAGTGATTTACATTACCGATCCACTCACTCAAGGTGAGTTCATAGCCCCACGTTTTATATTTATAATGATTTACATGTTCTGGGGTGAGAAACATATGCATGTTTTACAATTGGACGCAAGTGGACATTTTACATTGCGATTACGTGTTTGCCTAAGTAGCGATAACCCTCTGAGCCCATTATCTTGAACTGTCAATTACTTCTTGTGAGTGCGAATGTTATAAATAGATCTATTTAGGATTGACATCCCCGTTCGGGTGAGTCATGCTTACTTTGCCGGTATGCCAGAAAACGAATGTATACCATGTCGGATTTGGGATGTTGCAGGTTAGAACAGCATCACGGGCAATGTTGGCAATTTATACATGTCGAGCTTCAGTGTCATGATCTTAAGGAAACATAATTAAATTTTATGATGTTTGCATCTGTTGCATTATCATGGGGAAATCTTGCTGTCCTACATTATACATTTTATACACCTATGAATTCACCAACATTATTATTGACGTCTTAAGAAATGTTTTTTCAGGAGATCAATGAGGTACAAGACAAGGGATACATTGGTGGTCATTATTTTGGAAGTCATATGCATAAAAGATTTGGTTGCATTATATTTTGGGGATATATTTGTTATGGACTAAAATCTTTGTATTTTGAACAATGAACAAGTGAAGTTTCAGACTTATGTAACAAAAATTTGTTAAATCTAATGTATCGGTTTTAAACGACTTTTAAATGGTCGTTCTTATATATATCTTGTGCAATTGATCTATGAAGTAACACTCTCAACCCATATACCTCTGTGACCCAATTTGGGGGTGTTACACCCTTGTCCTATAAATACCAACATATTCCACACTTAGGGTTTCATTATCTCTTTGAAACTAGAAAAAAATCACCATCCTTTTCTCCTCTCTTGCCTAGCTCACGACATACAAACAACCCACACAAGGTTCTTTGTCTTCTATTTTCTCTTGATTCCAACTATTCAAAATTAATTTCTAAGCATATCTAAGGTGTTTCCAAGGGTTGTTTCATTGATTTTAAGGGTTTTGCAAGATTAGAAGTCTTCTCTCCTTGTTCATGTTTTATTTTACTTGTTCATTTCATTTGTAAGCAAGTTTTTAAACCCTCTCTTTGCTTCTTTACTTGGGTCATGTGTTTATGCATACGTATATATCCTATGATGTTTCTATCATCTTTTTCTAAATAAACAAGATGGATTTTATAAAATACTTGAAGATATTGTGGTTTTATGCTTAATATGGTATTATTATTATTATTTACATAGATAGATTAGTGAGATAGTGTGATAATGGAGATGGGATTAGGTTAGTTATAAGATAGTGTTGTTGGTTGAATCACTATTGAAGGGATTTAGGTTAGATTTGTGGTTTTGGTGAAATTGTGGTGATTTTTGGTGAAGATTTAGGTAAAAACATGTTACTGTCCAATTTTGTCACGTGGGTTTAGGGTGGCTTAAAAATGTTTTGACAAATAAAAAATCTAAGAATATGTTAGCTTATATAGTTACGCAAATTTTGATATAAAGAACATAAAAATCCGACTTATAACGAAGAAGTTATAGTCGTTTTAAGTTTAACGAAAACAAGTATTTTTTACAGCTTTTGCAATGTTTTCGGACATTTTGTCCAGTTTTTAAAATGAGGTTTTGAACCCTTTTGGGTCCGAATCGGCTAAGTGTATAAAAGAAAACTTGTCCGGAATGGTTTTTCCCTAAAATAAGAGACTTTTGTCGAGTCGTGAAAGTTTATAACAAAGGAGATACACTCGGTCAAAGTCGATCAATTTTTGAAACTTTTTGAAGTACGAAGTGAGCAGATTGAAACGTCAAATTAGATTTTCAAGCGTTTTCGGGTCCGTTTGAGCTATAAAAACCTTAGTGAATAATAGTGTATTACTTACAAATTGTTAGGACGCGTTAGAAACTTTATAAAACGACATTGAGTAAGTATTAGAAGTTTACTAAAAATGGAAAGTTCACATTTGACGTAACGTAGATAATAGCAAAATAAAGATTGAAACTACACATTTAAGGTCACTTAGTGCGTTTAGGCGTGAAATGAACTTAGCGGATATAATTAGAAAGCGTTAACATTCGGGATTTCTAAACTTACTAAAAATAGAAATTTTTGGTTTAAGCGTCGAAAGTTAACTAAAACCTCTATATTTTTACTAAGTCACGTTTTGACTATTTAAACAATGACACAAACAAGAGTGGATGATGTTGCCTTTAATAAACAATTTATGCAACGTTTCGTTATCTATTTCTTACCCCTAAAGCGCGTCGTTTAATAGGCGCGTTTAGGATCACTTGGTTGCGTTCTATTTTGTTGATTACTTTCGTTTATCACTTGATTAAGGTGAGTTTATAGCCCCACGTTTTACTTGTTTTATAGATACTTTATATCTTTTGCGGTGAGAAACATGCTCGTTACAAACTCATTTACATGATGATTTCAAACTCCTTTATATGCTCGTTTACAAACTCGTTTACATGATTGATTTCACACTCGTTTTACTTATGGATACAAGTACTCTAAACATTTACGAATACATTTGTTGCTTTTACTATGGAGGCAAGTGCTTTAAACTTTTATGTATTGCCTAAGTTTCCCAATTGCTACATAGTACACACTATCATGAACCGTTAATTACTTCGTGTAACCATGAATGCTGTGAATAGATCTATTTGGTTTGACACCCCACCCAGAATTCTAGATGAGTATGTTGGCCAGTGGGTGCATTTCATTTGAGTTAGTACTTGGGTATTTTGGCAAATCATCAGATTGAGACAAATCTAAAAGACTAGGATTTACACAACTTGTTAAGGCTTCGTTGTCATGAGCTTAGGGCAATATCATAAATACTTTTGTGATATTGTATGTGTTACAAGGGTTACACATACTCGGAAATTTTGTAGTCTACACTTCTTTTGTTGAATGTCGCTTATTTCTAAATACTTTTCATGATATGGAAGTGAAGCAGTATGCACTAAACATTTTTTTTATTTTCGTAAATACTTTACTTAAGCCTATGAACTCACCAACTTTATGTTGACATTTTAGCATCTTTTTCACAGGTCCTTAATTACATGGTTAGCATTTGGAGTTGCATCTCAGGAGTCTTTTTCGTGCATTACTTTGATCATTTGTCTATCTTTCGAAAAATTTACTACTTTATGTTGAATCTATTAAATGTACTTGATTGAAAACTCAGTCTATTTTAATGTAACAAATGATCAACTTTTTAAAACGTCCATTTAGTGGTCGTTCTCTCGTACCTCGTGTTGTGTATATTACAAAGTCACGCCCTCGGTTACCTATTTCCGCTGCAACATATTTTGGGGGTGTGACAAAGGGTCTTCATAATACACGAGTTAATTCGTATGAGATGTAGTGTAATGCCTCATAATCTCTATAGCAAGAAAGACGCACTAACTCGTCCTTCATCAACAATGAATAAAAAATTATGTGCTATTTTTTTAAAAAAATTTAGGTAAAATCATCACACAATTTAACCAAATACTCCAAAATAACTCATTTCTATCTTCCTTCCCCCCACTTAAGATGTACAATGCCCTCATTGTACAAATACGAACATAAATAGAAAGGAGAGATAGAAATGGTACAGGTTTATAATTGATAGCCATTTACATATATCAAAACAGGCATGTCTAATCAATGCCAGCTGAACAAGGTGGGAATACTACCACAATATTACATGACATAAAAGCTGAGTTATATTACTTTCTTGATCAAAGATGATTGAGTACTGATCCTTGACATTGTATAAGGGATTACTAATGAAATTTAGTTGGTGGTTTAAGCTAAAATGGGTCAAAATGGAAAGAATAAGCCGTGGGTTGGAATTAGGGATCGTATAAGACCTTTAGGGTTTTCTAGCTTTGTAATTCTTGTACATTGTCAAAGTAATGATAGATAATGGTTTGTAAACTCATTTTATGAGTTTACAATGGCTCTTGGTTGCTTACTTGAGAATGAAATGGTTAGAAACGAGTAAACGGGTCAAATGAACCAATTAGGTACATTTAGGGTTTCTTGGATTCGTTTTACGTACAAATGAAATAAGATGATGAGGTAATGATGAAATAATGATTGAATAGGATTTATATGATTGTAAAATAAGTTATTACAACTTATTTGAGTGTTGGTTTGGGTTTATGATGGATAAAAACGAAGAAACGGGTCATAGTGTAGTATTTAGCTCGGGTTAGGGTTTCTGACTTTTGAATTAGGGTTTTGAGTGTAAAAATGTGTATGAAAGCTTATGAATAGAATAATTAGGGTTTACACATTGTACATTGAGTGTAGTAGCTTGTACACAAGTGGTGATGAAGAAACTAGAATGAAAACGGAGGTAAAACGGCTATTTTGGAGTTCATGCTTCATGATTTGTACATTGTGCTTTATAAGACTTGTACTTGACTTAGAGGGAGTTTATATTTCAAATGAAAATTTAAAATGAGAGTTTATATTACTTGTGAATGCTGAGTAGCTTGTATATTACTTTGATATTTAACACCTTATGAAGATTTAGGGTTTAGAGGTATACGATAACGGTTTAAAGCCCGTTTTGATATAACGTTGCGAATGGTACATTATAGGAATAATGTACTTTGTAATAAGGATATGATGATATTGACTTGACATATTGTGATGTTTGATTGACATATATGAAGACAGGATTGCCATAGATAGGTTGCGTGAGCTCGTCTACTTTAGTTATGCAAATTACATTATTATATTGGAGAATTTCGAAAATGCAAGTAATGTAATAAAGCAAAAAATTTCCCTGTACAATTATGATCATAGTAAAATAGGTTGATGAAAATTCTTGGGTTGTTATAGTCTCCACCCCTTACAGAAATCTCGTCCCGAGATTTAATTGAAAGTTATAGTGGTATGATGTAGGTACTAGCATGAATTTGATTTTTATGTTAGGCTAATCAAGGTCACAAGTCACTGTTGTGTGATGCATTTATAATTATGTTGTACACCATAATTATAATTACTTCCTTTCACACGTCTACTTATTTTCAAGACTACACCTCTTGATGACAGCCAATAGAATTTCTTCAGATCCTGATAGAACCTGGGTGGATGAAATACTTTGCGCCATTCAGATCGTAAGGAATCGTTATTCATTAACCTTTAAAAGTCAACATCGAATAAGAATGCTATCACAAGTCTTTGTCAAAATTTTCATACCTAGTGGTATTGAAATTCTTTTTTGCATTGATAGATTCTTGTGTGTTTCCTTGTTATTACGTTGCAGAATATAACAGAAAATTTTAGAATATGGAGATCATGGAATGAGTGATGTCAAGGAATGATTATGAATTTGTAAGAGAGTTGCTAATCACGTGAGATACAGATTTTGAAATGAACAGATGATGAAGGTAATGAAGGTAATAATGATAATGATTAAGGAATTGTTTATACAAACGGATTGAAAGAAACTTGTTTGTACGTATGTTATATACTTAAGCCTACTTATTTATAATTTGTCACTTACAAAAAGAAGCGTCCAACTTCTTGTAACTGAGAATTTATAAATTCATAGTTCGGAGATTTATAATTTCCTTCAAATGTTAAAGTGACCTAATTCATTTCAATAAGATGATCATAAATCGTCTTACCTAAGCATAAAAACACAATATGGTAATGTGTAGAAAATGAATTGTTAGATAATATTCAGATGTTGATTGTACTGACGCCCATATAATCGAGGATGATAATAAAGGTATGAGGAGAGTATTCAGAGTTGAACATAATAGAATTGAAAAACGATGCCGAATTTTGATATCATCAGATAACAAGATGTAACGGAATCATCACTTTATTATTTCATGGATAACTTTACATACGAACTTTACATATGAAAAAGAGTTGATACTTATGCTAAGTATCTTGTAGTAGGATAAAAGTAACAGACGACGAGGATTGTTGCTTGATGATTGGGGTTTTTAGATTGAAGAAGATTCTGATGAGAGTTGAATATCCTCGAGAGTTGTTTTTAGGGTAGAAATCCTAAAGTGAACAAAATTAAGCTCATCTCTAAGTATGTTTTCCTGTGGCTCTGTTGTTTGCTTTTGAGCACTGATTCGCATAATGTCCTTTCTTTCCACAGGCATTACAAGTTACGGATACCGTTTGTAGATTAGTTCTAGTGGTTGATCTTTTGTTTCTGCAGTTCTTGGTCAGATGTCCTATCTTGTTGCAAGTGTCGACACTTGACTGTGCTGGACCTATGGTGTAGGTGATCTTTCGCACAAGGACGATTTCCTGTATTCCATTGGTGGCAGTATAAGTCCAAAAGGTTTCTTGCTTCATATTTACTGGTGGTGTGATCAATTGTTACGGTTGTAATTGTTATATTTATTCTAATGTTTGTTGTGTTGATGTTTCCCTTATCCTCTAGCTTTCGTTTATGGTATTAACTTCTTGCACATAATCATGCTTTTTTATTATCTGATCCATTACCTTTGGGTTATGTGATGCCTTCCTCTAAAGTTGTGAGGCTTCGAGGCAGTATCGTTTCCTTCAATACTTATAGGTAATCCTATTGATGAAGACTTCCCATAAGTTTCTCGGCATTTGGGTACCATGTTTGGGCATAACACGGGCTAATTTCTTGAATCTCCTAATGTAGTCTTAATATCATTTCCTTTGCAACCAAGTTGTATAAATTGTCTTCATTTCTTGACTTCAGTCTCGAGGGCACATACTTATCGGTTAAGTGTCTTTTCAAATCGGTCCAAGTGATTTGATGGCTGATTTTCCAATAGGTTGGGGTTGGAATTCCACAAAGGACAGGGCTTCATCGTTAACGTTCCGGTAGCATATGTCACTTTGTTTCTTCGCACAGTGGTACGAGAAAATACTGATTCAGTCCACTCAAACCAGCGAATGAGGCCAACTGCTCCTTCTGTACCATTGAAGTAGAAAGGTTGAACTACTACGAATCTTTATAGTTCCTGTTTTTGCTAAAGGAGTTCGGTAGGTCGGTGTTCTATGGGATTACTAGCACTTGCCATTGATGCAGCTTGATGCTTTCAGAGCGGAGGAAATGCCATCATTATTAGGTTGCTGGATGGCCAGCTAAAGATAGGAGATAATGCTGTAATGCCCGTCGGAATAATTGATGATGGAAAGAGGCGTTAAGTTGGAACAATAACGATACGAATCGGATTGCCTTTCTCTTTATACTACTCGCCTTCTTACTGTTCATAGTTACGATTTGACAAGCGTTTTTATTTATTTCACACACCGTGGCTAGATAAAATTATAAATAGCTTTGATTATTTTGATTCCGGTAGATGACATCCTAAAGATCTTCCCTGAATCTTTTTGGTGACGAGCCTGGATTTTCTCATTGATTTATTTAATGTCGGAAATTCTGTAGTGAGCAAAGGCAATACTTATCTTTTGCCCTAAACTGCTTTTTTGAAGTTTGATAATTGGGATATGGATTTTCTTGAGTTTGGTTTTAGTTCGACACTTTCTTCGTATGATTATTATATCAATTCGTCTTACTCATTTTCTCGATGTGGTGAAGATAGAGTTATCTAAGTAAGTCAAATTATCTTTAATTGCTTTCTCATGATGTTAGTTACATCTTATCTGAAACATTTTCCTATTTCAATACTTGAGGTGGGTAGGAGTATAAACTGAGGAAGATGGTAATACCAAATTACAGGTTTTATTCAAGGATGAATTAGATAACGTAGTTGACGAAGAAGATAGAGAATGGATTACTTCTTAGGTGAGTATTAGTTCTTCAGACAAGAAATATCGGGGAATCAAATGTAGTGATGGTGGTATTACGGAGATGGAGTCAAAATAGCTGGTGAAGTAATAGGATTGTGATGAAATAGGTAATCCTTAGCATAAAATGCTTGTACGTCCTTCAAACATGGATTATTGTAAAAAGTGAGAATTACTGGTGGGATTATATTAATTTTAACGTTTTCCGAAGAGTTAAAAGAACTGCTTCTGCTGAAGCTGGGAAATAATCCGATGAGGTCGAAGTATAGTTAGAATATTCATAAAGAAAAAGCATCCTCAAGATCGGAAGTAGAGTGGTGGTAGAAGACACGTTCTGTTATAAACCTAGTCGTAAATAACATAGGATATTTATGGTATAATATTGTATAATAGTATGTATCTGTACATTTCTGATCCGGGAATGTCAGTGGCACGGAGACTTAATGGCTAGATAAAGTAATGTGGTTATAGTTGTTTTGACCCTTGTCTCTATACCATGGCGCTGACCACCAATTGTAAACTCCCCCATTTTTACATATAGCAGCGGAAAGCTAATCTGGGGTATTTACTTCAGGAAACAACAATCATAATCATAGAAACGACCAAAAGAGACGTTGTTAAAAGATTCGTTACATTTTTTTTAAATCAGAGTTTTACAAGGCAGGTCTAAAATTAGTTTACATACAATGTGAATGATAAAAGTTTTAGCCATCTTCGAGTCCATGCCACTCCGTACCGTATATTGCTCAATAACCTGAGATAAACATGCTAAAAAGTCAACACAAAGGTTGAGTGAAATTCATAGGTTTGATAAATAGTTTGAATACAAGTCATAGTGTAATAATTGTACAAACACAATTATTATGAAAATGTTATTGTTATGATCTTGGGTCACGTGATTATATACATGTTATTTGTAATAATTGCAATGAATACAATTATTATAGTAACTGTGTATTACCGCGTTATTGTCTGGTTGGTCTTTTTTTTTTCTTTTTTTTTTTTTTTTTTTTTTTTTTTTGTCTGTCTTGTCTGGTATACGTATCGTCTGGTCTAAGCTCATGGCTCACAAACTGGGGACTAGTGTATATATATACCCAAAATGATGTGATATATATAGAGATAATGGCCCTCGGTGTAGGTAATTGCCATATACCTATGAAATTCAAATATAGTGTGTTTGGTTACCTATCCGGCTAACACAAACAGGATTCATCAATCCCGATAGATCTATCCACAATATTCGCGTTCACCCGAAAGTGATTAATGGTCCATGATAATGAGGGACTTTTGGCATAATGTAACTTAGACAGTAGCTGTAATAGTGTATCAGGGATAGATAACTTGTAAAAACACTTGTATTCCTGGTTTAAGCATGTATAAGTCTTTGAAAAGTAATCACATTGTTATAAGATAAACAAGTATGTAAAAGAGTTTGTAACAAGCATGTATCCCCCTCGCGGGTTTATAAAACATGTAAAATAAGTAAAGGCGAGGTTATGAACTTCACCTGATAGGTAGATGTAATAAATATTCCAAAATGAAAGCTGACGACCTTATCACAATCTTAACGGGGAAGGTTGATATAGCAAAATGATAGTAAACAGCCACGTCACGCAACCTGAGTAAATATGTTGAGTCTTAGGAAGATTGTACTCTAGAACTTTAGTTTTAAGAGTTATGAGTTTGATTGAAGAGTTTGGAATTATTGTATCACCGTTCGGGCCATCATAATTCAGAAGTCATTCAGTAAACGTTTGAGGAGCTAGGGCACTTTAAATCGTAAACCCAACAACTCAGTCAGAACGTAATACCAAGATGAAACTCCTTAATATGAAGCTCCCTAGTATTGTGATATGATATAATCGGTTTTAAGCGTTTTGATTAATATCTGGAAATGTTAAGCACGAGAAGCGTTAATTAAAGTTATGTCTTGTAAGGTTTTAAACATGATTTTATACTTTTTCAAAATGTTACATTTTAGACCCTGGGGTTTGAAAAGTTGCAAAATAGTCCTTGGAGTTTGCATTTTTACGACTTTGGTCCTTCAACTTTAAAAGATATACCAAGTAAACCTTGCACTTTGAAAAGTGACATAATAGACCCCTATAGTTATAACTTTGATAAAATGACATATTCAGCCCTTCTAGTTATTAATTTCAGAAAGTTACGATATATACCCCTTGAATGATAAGATTACCAAACATGTCCAAATTGCCATACAAGCTTCTTTTAACATTTCAATAGACATTTATACGTTTATAATAAATAAATATGAGATATACGCCCGCAAGTTTAAAATAAACTATCGATATATACCCCTTGCATGGATTATAATTACAAAACATGTCCAAATTGCCATGCAAGCTTATTTTAACATTTCAAAAGATATTTATAAGTTATAATAAACTAAAATATGAAGTTTTAACGTAACGCAAGTTTAAAATAACGATTCGTTAAGCTAGGAAGCAAAACGGGTCAAATTAGGGTTTCAAAACGTAAACGCGCGGGTTTTAAGTTCAAATTCCTTCATTAATCAATAAAGTGGTTAACAAGAGTATATTTAGGATCATATGAACATTATAAGGGTGTAGTAGCAGAAGTAGAACATTCAAAACCTGGGTTTGAGCTTCAAGGATCAAAAATGGTGGAAATGGGTCGTTTCGGGTAGTATTTCCACTTGTACGCCTTGTATCTTCACTCCAAGGCTTCAATTCTTTAGGGCTTCGCTTCTTGAACTTCTTTAATGATCCTAGGATCATAAGGGATCAAAGGATTGCTACCTATAAGGGTTATAGAGGAGGAGGTGTGGTGCGAGTTGTAATGAAGGATTTAAAGTCCTATTTATACTTGAACAAGGCAAGGTGACTAAGATAGCTTCATGATCTGATCTATGACATGTGTAACATCTAGTAGCTGAAGTGTTGAGGCTATGGTGTGAGTTGGGAGGTCTAGGAAGTAGATTGAAGGTGTTGGAGGTCCTAGATGCTTGCCACGGCTGAAGTAGCACAAAAGGAGGAGATGTGGCTTTGATTTTGGCCATGGAAAGGTTTAAGCAGGTGGGTAAGCTGCTTGAGGGCACATGGGAGTGATTCATGGAGGTTTTTGCACATGGGAAGAGTTTTAAATGGGTAAAAATGGGTAAAAACTAGCCGCGAGTCTGTTTTGGGGTTTTAGGGTTCGAATTCAAGTTTTTGGCTTATATTTCGTGAGCTTTGATCAAGGAATGATTAAAATATGATCTTAAGGTTTGTAATAAGAAGTATTAACGAAAGTTAGCAGGTGATTTGGGTTAAAACGGATCGAAATGGGTTAAAAATGACGAAATGAGGTCATGGGTTCACATTGGGCTCGTTTAGGGTTTTCTTGACTTTCTTGGTTTATATTTTGCATACTCTTGATTAAGAATGATGGAATACAAATCCTAGGGATTATATAAATTATTATTAATGAAGTTTAATCGTTGGTTTTAGTTAAAATAGGTCGAAATTGAAAGAATAAGCCGTAGCTTGGAATTAGGGTTCGTATAAGACTTTTA